>JANAWD010000549.1:0-28689 GCA_027627245.1 Meripilus lineatus | reverse complement strand
AAAAAATAGAGAGCAAGTTATAATAAGCTAAGATCTAAAGAGATTAATAAATCTACAAAAAATATTACTTGTTTACTTTTCTCAAAATATTTTTAGATAGACTAGCTTGATTTATGAATATATATACTTTTATCTTGCCTTAAATGATAAAATTTACTAGAATTTGTAAAACTAAATATTGAAGAATATACTTATATCTATGAATACTCTAGAGTACTTTCTATTCTTTTATTTTTCAAATAAAGTAGTACTTTTTTAAAATCTCTGAAAACGATATCTATATATGTATATATTAAGCTATTTATCTATATCTATTTAATAAAGATTGATGATATCAAGTTTTATATATTATCCTATGTTGTTCACTCTATATATTAAATAGTGTTAAAGTCTATAAAATTACTAATTAACTCTAGAGTATAATATTGATATATCTTTTATTCTACAAGATCAAATCTTGTTTATTTATTGTAATCTCTATATTCTCATAATAAACTTGACTTAGTTTTAGCACTTGTTAATTTTTGACTTCCCCTATATAAGTTTATTTTATACTTGCTATTTAAATCAGCTATTACAATAAAAAATACTTTGCTTACATTGTAGAATAAATAGACAAAACCCAGTCATAGCAATCCTCTGTGATAGTCTAAAACTATACTATAATAATAATTTCAATAAAAAATATACACTGTAAATCTGATGTTATGAGACATTGTAATTTTATACCAGGATTATATATTATTATGTTTCAAAATACTAATATGCTGAGTAAATTAATTTATCCTTTCTGTATATTCTATATAATTATTATCTGTATATAGAGTTTTTTTCTAGATTATACATTTATCTTACTAATATTTTAATCTAGAGCCTTCTAGCTATTATTAGTAATTGAATCTTTTTCGTAATTTTTAAATTCTCTATTTTTTAATACTTGGTATATACAATTTGATAGGAAACTGCTAGCCTTTATTAATACTAATCTATTAATTTAACATACAGTTTATATTTTCTCATATCAATTGATCCTTTTTTTACTCTTCAGTCCAGCTATTATATTTCTTTTCTTTTCTTAGTCTATTCATTTTCTTTTTACATTCTTTTAGAAAGTGGTAATTATCTCTATCTTTAAAGATAGACTGGAACTGGATGATCTACTATTCAAGCTTATCACTCTTTAGAAAATAAGATCAAATCAATGCATACTAAAATTATATAATCATTTAACTCTATATATCTAATTCAATCTATCATTTTTTGTATTTAATTACTCTTGAGAAAATTATATCATCCTACTAGTTCTTCTACTATATATACCTACTATATATACTAAGTGTGTTTAAAAGAATAATTGACTGATTTTCCAAAATCATTAGATATATTACAATCTGTCTAAAGTATAAAACTATCAATAATATATCGCAGATATAAAAATTGTTTTCCTTCACATTCTTATCTATTTCTAGCTTTTAGTATAAGACATAATATATAGATCATCCAAAGTTATATTCAGATTATATTCTGTACCATACAACTTATATTTAAAAAATCAAGAATCAATCAAACTATCAAGGTGTTCAGATGTCACAGTCTTGCATATATTTAATGGTGATTCTAAGAGCAATCTACTATTGATATTGTAATTAGAGTGAGACTCAAATATAACAATATACATTTAATGTGTATTACATTTCAGATAGAGAACCATCTCAAATCTATGCTATCTCATGAAATTACTTAATTGTCCTGGTTTCTGGGGGGCCGGATCCGTGCGTGATTGTATCCCTGCCAAACCAAGTCATTTGGAAAGGGGATGGAAACACCGGGCATCAGCCTGATCGAGCATGTGGGCTTACTTAACAGAGCGCTAAACTACCATGAACAGATTCCCGAGGTCCCGCCCATCCCGACAGCTCCAATCTTGAAAGCTTGAACCTCTACCAAGCTACAGCATCTTCATGCACTCTTGTTTGCCGTAATTTGCTACTCAAATCTCGCGTTTGTTTCTATCAATACATCTACTTGGATAGCAAACCAAAAGCCACAAGCTTCATTGCAACTGTGTCGGCCTCCCCCGAACTGGCTCGAGATCGACCTCCATTCTAAACGCCAAGATTGGGTCTAGAGGCCCGGGGTCCACATTCTTCCAGCGTTCTTCCCCCATTACTCCCAAATCTCCTTTTCCTCGAATACTGGCGTCTCCCCTCCCTTCATCCCCTCTTTTTCGTCCTCTCAGCACGGTACAACTTCGTCGTATCCCACAAGCTTTTGGATCTGGAGTCTTGGTCCTTCCAGACACTCGGCTTCTCAATGCGTTTACAAAATTGCGATTCTTGGGGTTGTGATGTTCTTTAGGACCACCAAGTTCTTTCTACTGTCGTCCTACAAATCAACGAGGGCGGTCGCACACGTCCTTTCATGTGGATTGTCCCCGTGTTCTACCTACTTTCGTCGATAACGTGTTGCATTGGTTATCCCGGAGGGAGATATCTCTCGGCCTCGAAAATCTCTCGTTCCGTTTCCCGGAGGTGACCATTCGGTCCCAATGGTTTAATAATTTGTTGCAACAATCCACGAAGGTTTTGAGGGTTTTGGAGCTATCGTTTGAACCCACGAATCAGAATGTAGCTGAGGAGGGAGATAATGCTGCTTTTGAGGCAACATGTGAGTAATATTTGGGTATTCATAATGCCTTTTGTCCACCTCATGAATCCCAATCAGGGCTTCCTGCGATCGCGTCTTGTAACAAACTCCGAGCTCTAGGGGTGGAATTATCATCCACGATTAATAAATGATGCTTTCTTGATCAACTTCTCCTCAACATACCAACCTCCCTTCATACGATTTCATTATCATTCACTCGCACCTCCGATCTATTAGAGGTGTTTCCCTCTGCCTCGAAGGAAGGAGACACATTTTGGAAGGCTTTCGATGACACGTTGACGAGTTCCAAGTTTTCGGATTTAAAGCACGTCTAGATCAGATGTTTCTGTGGGTCATTTCTGACCAGTGAAAGTAATCCGCTCGAGGAAACTCTTCCAGGGATTTTGCAAGCGTTCTTACCCAAGTTGTATGGTCGTGGCATCTTGTGGTGTGGTCATCGCTGGAAGGACGTCGTGCATAACGTTACACCCCTCACTCTGGCAGGAGCCAACTGTACAGCACCGACAGCCTCATACCCCAATGATATGTTTTCTCGCTCGCCATATTCTTAGTCCGGACGACCATATCCATTCTGCTTCAGATTCTATCATTTTCTTGCCCTTCAGTCCCAGGATCATTTGCGATCGAGTCAAACCTCATCGCCTGTCCTATCCCTATTGTCTCGGTGGCAGCATACTGTTTCTACCCCAAGCGCCTCTACGACGCCTCCAGTCGATGCACAAAGTTCCGTCGTTGGGACGACGTCAAGGCTGAAGATCCTTGACAAGGTAAGTCATATCGTCTGCATTGGATTCTAAACTTGCAATCTCGGTTTCTATCAACCTCGATATGTCATAAATTCTCATTTATCACTACATCGTATCTCACCAATCCCTGATTAGGTTTCGCATTCTCGAGGATCAAAGATACCTTCTTGGATCTCCCCGGACACCCCCCGCCTTTCTTCAGCATCTTCAAAAGGGTCGACACCCTCTGGGACTACATGTCACAGAATCCTCATCCTATCTACGTCCGTCCAATTTCCCGATGTTTTGACTCAAGAGACAAATATCGTATTCTACATCAACTCTGCCTTGCTACTTGCTGTGCAATTCGACCCCATGTTCTCACCGGCCATCTTCTCCGACTTTCACCACGTACTACGCAATGAGGCGATTATCCAAGCTACTCTTGCCCCTCAAATATAGCTCTATCTCCGCTCCACATCATTCATGATTCATTACCGGAGAAGACGAACTACGAATTTGTTAGCATGTCAATGTCAAAGTGCGCGGTTGCTATAAAGCCTTCCTTGGGTGGGAGAATAGCTACGGTTCTATTGGTTTGAGCTCAATGCGCAATCCAGACTACGGACAGATGTTAGACAAGGGTGGAAGTCTATCTGGTGGAATTGGTTTATTGTGGAGACTTTGAGTGCCTTGGCCCCAGGTATAACTTGAGGTATTGGTTCTTGCCTGGGTCTGCGTCTTCGCAGCCCCCTCGGTGTACCTGTCCCTCCCTATGGCCTCCGATACCTCGTATTTCATCGATGTTTTGGAACAAATGTGCGTACATTGCGATAAATGGACAAAAACTCATCCTAATCGTCGACATGCAGCGTTTTCGCGAATTATTGTCACATTGCGTCATCGGCCCTCATATTCTACGACCACTTTCTCACTCTCACCGACGAAGTCCAGCATGTTTGGAAACGTCGTCTCAGTGGAACAAGCATTCTCTTCCTTCTCAATCGGTATTGTGCGTTTTTGGACCGAATTCTCATCGTCCTTCCCATGTTTCCTTGGAAAGGACAATCCGTGCAGGTATGTGATGCAACTTTGTTTTCCTTTTTTTTTCTCTGACCTGGACGATACTTTTATTTTTACAACATGTACCTCGGCACCGAACACCCGTAGAGGTGAGTGACATAGCTTGAGAGGCGATGACGCGAATCGTCCGGAATGTCGGTGATGTCGACGGAAGCGCTGAAATTCCATCAATCACTCTGCCGCAGCTGCTATGCCGTATTATGGCTGAGCGAGATTCTCCTCGTTGTCTCACTCCTGGTGATCGCAGGTGAGTGAAACCTCAATTTTATGCGCATGCCATCGGACCTCATGATATCCCCGTTACACCTAATCCAAATTTACCTCGACGCCATCTTTACTGATTGTCTGGATATCCGACACGAAAACTCAAGTATTCTTCTCACTTCGGATTTATGCGATCTACGACCGGAATTGGCGTCCTGCATGTGTAATCCTCGTTCTTGCCCTTGTGTTACCTGCGGCATCGATTGTGAGTAACTTAATTCCTAGGTTTCACATCACGAGTAAATGTTAATCATCTTGCTGCGGCCTGTCGCCATTTAGTACCGACAGACGACGTATACGGTTTATCTCTACCCACTGCCTCTCCCGCCATGCTACTCCGAAAGTAGCATGTCGCTCCGATCATATGTCATGTCAGTCCCATCTTTCATAGCCCCATATCTTTAATTCTGATTGTCATCCCGTGGACAACCCTCCTCACCAGACGTGAGTACCAATCAGGCTTCTCGTATTCGTATGTCTCCGAAGGACGGGCGAAGGCTGATTCATGCGCGGCCGACTTTTGTATATCATAGTTACGTTAGCTGCGAGGCTGTGCATGCTCTTGTCTGATTTCTTGGTCGTGGTGTTGACGTTTATGAGGACCCTGAGGTTGAGAAAGCTTGCGTTGGAAGCGGGAGTCAGAACTCCGCTTGTTACTTTACTCATTCGGGATGGTAGGTCCTCACATCCTCATTCAATTAACGGAAGTTGACGATGTTTCGTTTAGGCACCTTGTACTTCTTGTTCGTCTTTGACTGATTGTCAAGTGGGAACGAAAATAACGAGACTGATTCATTACTAGGTCAATCTTACTCGTGAATATCTTGCATATCATCGCACTCGTAACACCAGGAGTATGTCCATTTCATTCATTCAAAACACAAGATTGATTGACCATTTCATGGTACACCAGGTGAACGGTGGTGTAGGCGACATCATCACATCGTACGTCCCTCTCCCCGCATCCAACACCCGCATAACGGCCATTCAAACCCAACTCCTCTAGATTAAGCATCATCATGATATCCCGTCTCCTTCTCAACCTCCGGGACGTAGCCTCATCCTCCACAACCGACACCACCACCAACACATTCTCAGGCTCCCCAAACTCTAACCACCCAAGACACCATCGAACAGAGATGTCATCCGTAATGTTTGTTGATAGGGTAATCGGAACTATAGGCGGAACCTTGGACACAACTTCCTATGCCAATCCAGAGGAAGGTAATCATGAAGAGTGGGATAGAGGTACCAGGGAAGGAGGGTATGAAAAGGGTATCTCGGGGGACTCGGGCAGCGCTGCGCATGTCGACGTTGACGTGGGTTCGCCCACGGAGCCGGATACGCATACACAATCGGTGTCCAGTACAGTTGATGATCCCATCGACGAAGATGTTGGAACGAAAGGAGGCGAGGTGGTGTAAACGGTTGACAAAAGTAGCCCAGTCAAGGGATCACAATCTGTTCTGTAATATGTTTGACCAAACCTAGCCACTGCGTGTCTAGGGTAGTCAAGTTTGAATCCGTTGAATTAGATAGAGTATAGCTACATAGTGTATGTGGTTCTGTGAATATATGTGTAACAAGTGGTTCGACGATAAGCCAGGGATGAAAACACGAGAGAAAGAGAAACATGGATAACGCGATAACGAGACAACGTCGCGGGAAACGGGTTAAAAATAAACAAGTGGATGCGATGCGAGGGACGTGAATGCTAGGATAGGACGTGTACAAGTGTCAGTGCCGTTAAGTGGAAGAGAGCTAGAAGTAAAGAACAGGAGGCGTTAAGAGCGGGAGACATAAGAAGATCCAAGGTTATTTGGGATATGGTGTTGGGAGGGCGAGAGAACGGGGAAAGGCACGTATGTAATTTTCCGTGGGTGTATATGCAATCTATAGCGACGAAAACAAGCAAAAACACCGGTCCGTGAGAGAAACCAAGGAAGAGAAAGAAGACTCGTGATGTCACGAGTCCACCACATCTCAAACAACCGTCGACAGCGACTGGTATGCAGTTTGGAGACGAAGGTTCGATCTTGCGGGACGCGCTTTTGATATCTTCACTCCTGTGAGTGAGCGAAAGCGCGTAGATGTTGACGGTAGGTCTTGGAGGCGGATCCGGGACTGATAGTGGGAATAGGTAGTCTCACCGAGTGAGAGTCCCATGGATAACCGGAAGACCCACTCGAGAAAACTCGAGAATCCTCACATTGTCAACAACATGATACAACAATGCTAGGAGCTGCCTCCTCCACTTCTCCTGAAAAACGACCTCATTCTCGAAGTCCTCCTGGATTCGTTTCCACCCTCCAAGGCTGGAACTTCAACCGCGCCTTTACCTCCCTCTCCTATCCGTATAACTTCATCTAGAAGCTCAGCGTATTCTTTCTGCCATGGGATCTCCGAGATACCCAAACAGTGATCGAGATCATTCACAGAGTCTAACGAAGTTGTCGACGCCGAAGGATGAGCCGGCGGCTTTGAATGCGAATGGTGAGAAGGGGGCCGAGGCATCGCTATCGCGACTGAGACTTGCAATTTCCCTACCGGCGGATCGGAATGTATTGAGGGCGCTGCAGATCGCCGGCGGGAGTTTGGGTGTGAGTCTGAGACTGCGAGCAGCGCGCATGTTCGTTTCTGTCAGAGGTATGAGAGGTGAAGAGGATGGGGCGTTATGTCGTGAACGGGGAAATGTGATGAATTTTCGAATGGTAGATGTAGTTGAGCGGAGAGTTGAGAGTGGTGAATTAGACGAAGGTTGCGCTGCAGATCCTTCGGGGGTGGGTGGTTCGGTTGAGATGAACCGAGCAGAGATAGGCTTTGGTAATATAGCGCATACAATCACATTATCAATTATGCACAGCGAGAGCAGGAACGAATAGAGACATGGCGCAAAGCGCATACAGTCAGCATTCGGCAAAAGCAGACTTGGCCGAGGGTAACTCACCACAACATACTGCCAGCCAAGTTTCTCCTTCATCACTCTTTCATCGCCATGATGATGATCATCAAGATACACGTCCCAAAGTAAGGGTTTCTCCCCAAACCTCTTCACTTTCCCTGTCCGCCCTGGCTCGGCCCTCATCACAAATAACCCTCCTCTTTGAGGATATAGCCTCCTGAGCACCAGTAAGGCCAAAAGCGCACCAATTAACAGAGCGGCAGCCAGAAACACCAGAATTAACGGTGGTCCGCCTGTTGTAGAGAAGATACTCGAACTCGAGTCTGGGGTCGAACTCTGGCCATTTCCACCCGGAAACCCAGAAGGTGCAGTCTGAGGCGGCATTGTAAGCGAACCAGTACCCGACGAAGCCATGGCCGGTACTGGAGAGTTGAGGGGAGAGGACGAGTCTGGAGATATAGTAGGAGAGGAGATTGAGCTGGCAGAAGAGGAGGGTCCAGAAAAGGATGTGGAATCCAAGTCTGAGGATAGCCGCTCTCGGCGGAAAGATGGGATGTTGGTCATGAAGATTTGGATGATAGTTCCCTCGTTATGCCTGCTGGTTGAATGGACCGGGTCCGGAATAGCCTATACGTCTGGGTGGAATAGGACGAGGATGGGAATCAGGAACAAGGAGAATGCCTCGCGGATGATGGTTGTGCGGAATAGCACTGGATTGAGATCAGGGTTCAGGGATGGGTGAGGCCAGGAAGTGATTTGATGGTGGTTTCGAGTATTACCAGGTGTGCTGCGGAGGATCCGAGGTGGAACGGGGTGGAATGTTCTTGGCTGTATTTGAGAGGAGGGAGAACCACGGAGGAGATCGTAAATGAATGGAGAAGAGTAATTCTGTTTGACGAGAGTGCGGCGGTCAGAAGCAGCACGCCCTATGAAGATATTTGTTCAGTTGGGCGAGGACGAGCTAATAATAAACGTACCAGAGAGAAGAGAATCAAGGGAATAACGCACGATGAGAGGGCATCCCCGACTGGTCCTCTTTGTCGCCTATTCAAAGGAATGCTCTCTGCCTCCCTTTTTCCCCCCTTCCCGCGTCCTGCGAAGAATTCCGAGGAATGAATAGGCTGAATCCGAGACAACAGGCCCGAGATTCCTGTCGTGTATGTCGTGAGAGGGCAACCAGGAGGATATTGGGCACACGCCACTTGCAGCTGCGCCTGGGGGCTTGATAATAAAGTTGGTCAAGAACAAAAAAGCAGTCATCATTTCCACCTGACACTGGATACTCGAAGGATATCTGCCAGTGCCAGTGCCAGTTGTTGCAACGCAGCTATCAAGTGGAGCGGCAAACACAATAGACGGTGATCATCATCCATGACAGCGGGGAGGACCAATTGTACCCCGTCTCGAAACATTGACAACCGAGGGTCAATGCCATCAGTCCGCTCCTGCCGGTGTCTCGGCCTTCTCTCCTCTCGTTGGCAGTGCCGTCACCGCTCAACCTCCAATGCGGCCCTCTTACGTCCCCACGACAACAGCAACTTACCCCGGGATTCCGGTTTTCTAGTGGAGACGTCGAGAACAAAAAGTCCAGCAAGAACCAACTCGGAGGATTTCTAGATCGTCTTTGCCCGGAGACTTGCACAATTGAAAGCACCGTTCGACATCTTGAATGGTAACCCGCCAGTGTTGCTTCTGAGATTCTAAACTCAAGGATACAGGCTGTTTTTCATTTGTTGCTTAAGGATCTCACGTCTTCGAGGCCTCGAGGAGGGCGACAATCGACCCGCTCCATGGACAATAGGACAATCTTGCAGCAAATTTAGCGCATATATTGACAGGGTGGGTGGAGGCGTAATGGTATCGAGGTGAGATAGAAACCACATTTCATAGCATTCAGATATTAATATCTTCACTATCTCCGTCCATCAAAGTGCTCTGAACCGCTCATAGACCCTGTCCTCCCCGCATTAATATTCCCGCAATACCAGCATAAGATTGGGGTGGATTGGCCCGGGATACCTTCCCATTGAGCAGACCGCATCACGGGCCGTGAGCTGTACAGCACTGACTTCGACCCCAAGGCACGCAAGAAGGATGGTTTCAATGGTCGGATATGAAGGCTTCCCAAAGGAACCATGAAAACTTGATTTTCGTCATGTTGAAAGAGATTCCTGCGGACGAAAAGCGCGAGTCGTAGCCCGAGTTGCGGAAACTCAGGTACATATCAAGCAAGATTCTGGTATTGAATTGCGAGTTCAAACATAGGTCCTTCTTCTAGGTACATCCGGGGTTCCCCATACTGTCATGCTCTCCTCCGCCGCATCGAACTCTCTGCATCCCGATCTTTCGTGCCTCTAGGTTTCTGTCGGATCATAATGGCATGCTCAGTCACCGATTCGAATATTCATCAGTCAAAACCACACCGGTACTACGCCGCAGTTGTGGGTTCACGAGTTATGCGGGTGTCCAAGTCAAGTTCCGCACTGGGAGGACGATCGAGAACGGAGAATTCTTCCATCTTGGGAATCTAAAAATAGGTCTACGTACCGGTGCGGGGCAATGGCATATTGTAAGTTGTCTTCTTTCATCGAGACCCATCATTCCGAACTGATCACTCCTTGCCCAATGCGACTTTGTTTGCTCTGGATTTGGACGATCTCAAGTGGAATGTTGGATCCTCCTCGTTCCAAATGCTGGAATTAGTCTCATCTTCTCACTTGAACACCCATCAAAGTTCTCCGCATTGTTTCCTGCCGGGAATGTCAAGCAGTACGATCACGTTCGTCAGTCATTCTTGAACCGTGGCCGCCGCACCACACTCGCCTTCAAACCCTGGAGCCACAAGGCGCCACCGTGGGAGGACGAACGTCTCCCACCTTACTCGAAACGGGTTGTGTCCGAATGGTGATATCTACGTGTGTCGATGCTGATCCAAGCTGCAACACCAAGTTACCGTCCTGTCTGAAGTTGTTCGGAATCCCAGTTGACTCAAATTAGTGATCTCACTTTTGCGAACATACGCACTGCATCAGTGCGATAATGGGTTGCTCGTTTTCATGACCTTAGTGGTCCTCGTGGCTCTCGGCACAAGTGCTGTTAGTCTGTTCATTACTCGATCCTTGGTGTCACTCGTAGAAGCCAGGATCATTGCAGTGGTGTATTGTCTCACTTGTCCCAAGATTTATTATCTACGATGGATGTTTATGGATTACCTAACGAGATTCAAGGGTACGCCTGTCAGTTGGGGTTTCACTTTGTGGCACTGATCATATAGCCAATAGGGACCTTTGAATGTGCTGTGTTTATTTGATTCAAAAAAGACATCTGATAGCGAGAACCGTCCTCGCAGACTGTTGGGTTCATTCGATACAATTATATTTCTCCTGACATTCTGGAAGATGTTAAGAGAAAGGCGCACTGCCCGAGCAGGTCACAGAAATCCTCTGTTGCAAGCGATCTACAATAGTGGTACCGATGTTCCTTTTGTTAATCCACCTTTCAATGGAATGGCATGCTTTGTACGTTATCACGTTATCAGCTGGCACTGTTCATATTATTCGATCTTAAGCGAGATTCCCTGCAGCTTCTTCCCCTGAGCAGAACTTGGAGTCGAGCCTTTCATGCGCGAATTCCTCAATGACTTCTCCTTTCTAGGCCCAATTGAAAGAATATCTTGATTATTTCGGACTGGGGTTCGCATTTTGTTTTCCCCGTCTTTGTCGAGGCTATATCTCAAGTTTCATTCATAGTGTGTCAGCGACGTTGTTGTCAAGATCGATGCTCAATATTCGAGAACGTGGATATGTACCGCGGCCCAACACTTTCTCTCTCGGTTCAGGGTTTGTGGATGCCGAGCTTGAGACCCGTGCGGTTCCTGATATGTACGAGCGCTGCGGGTAACATGATGGAATCGCAGACGTTGCGTGTCTATGATTAAGGGGAATAGATATTCTCGAGATTCTATTTGTTACACACTTGGAAGAGGTCGGTTATTCAGGCATTGGGTTTCGTGAAGGTGTCCCATACCGGCTTGCTCGTTCACCTCCCAGGACTTGCAGGGACTTGCCCGCGGAATTTTTCGTTGTACCATTACGTAACTATCGTACTGCTTAGTCAGTGTGGAGAGGAACAGAGAGGAACGGAGTCTTTGGCAAAACCGTTCAATCTTTCTGCTACACCGCACGACAGGTAAAGCAAGACTCACACGCCAGGTCCTACGCCGATGTTGTTATGATGCTACTTCCCAAGATTTTACACAGAGTATTATGCGATCCGCCGCGGCAATGTATCTTCATGTTCGTCCTTCTATCATTCAGTGAGCTGGTCCATGACATTCTCGGGTGATTGTAGTTGTCCCTGATGTTGATACTTCTTATTATATTCGGCTCAGGTCCATGACTCTACGGCTCAGGAAACACGTTTTCCCACTCTCACCTTCATGAGTTGCCACTGATACACAAATGCGAGGTGGAACTGGCAGCCTTCGTGAAGCGAGACACTCCTGGCATGTCTCTGATCTCGGCGTCCAATATTTTGACAAGGAAGGAGGCATTGGACTCTAGGGATGACCATGACACCCAGGGAAACATATCACAATCATTGTTGTGTAGGAATCGTCAAATTTGAACCTCGTCGCCAGCAGAGCACCTTTGATTAGTAGAAGCCAGCAAAATTATCTGAGCATCATATACAGTGGGTAGCTCTTGAACGGTATGTCCAGAAAATTAGAGGAACTACAACTGGATGACCAGTAAGTCTACTCATTAGTTTAACCACCTTGAGCAAAACCATAATATGATACGGGTCCACTAGGAGCACCAGATATTCTGTCAATATAATCGGCGGTGGTCAGTTCATATCGCTCGTCTTCAGCCAAAGTTGAAGGACAGTCCGAAGGTCTGAATATTGTTTTTTGACAGTCATCTTATACTACGATTGGTTATTAACTCTTGGTGATGAAATGTGTGGCTTGCCCCTAAAAGCTTCGGCTCGTGGGTCTTCCTCTTGAATCGGTACCTAAATATCCTCACTGTAGGTGGATCTATTTGGTTTGTGAAGCATACAAATTGATCTGGCCTCGATATCACTGCCTGTATCTCTCACATGAAGTATGTTTACTCCACTGATCCAAGCATCTTTCCGGGGAAAGACGTCGAGGTTCGTCTGTCAGGCTCTGCATGTATTAGAGCGACCATAACTGAAAGCGTATCAGCACTGTACAGTATGGGTCGTGTATGCTCAAATTATTTATGTTATTAGCACTATCATTATCTCAGGTGAATCCACATGATTTCGCCATTCTGCAACACGTCCTTACTGCTTGCATTCACAGCAATATCTGTGTTAAGAACATATGCTCTGTGGCGGCAGAACAAATCCTTGATCACCACTGTGTCATTGGTGACTTTTGGAGTCTTCTGCGTAATCGTTGTGAGTTCAACCCATCCTGAATTTTCTTGTCGTTGTACTTAAGCATCCTTCGCAGTGGGTACTCATCAAAGTCAAAGCAAGAGTCATGATCGTTGGCGGATGTACATGGGTTTGGCTGGAAGGGACGTACGTTTTTCTCTCTTTGATTGCCCACTCAACTGGTGTACTATGAGGTGTACTTCGATTTTCAGGGACTCTTGTACGTGATATTTTCTTCATCGGTGCTTGTAATTCGTAGTGGACCCTTGCCTTTATAGACTGTGCCGCCGTGTGGGGATGTCTATTTGTATTCGACGCAATGATTTTTTCCCTGACATTTCACGAGATGCTGAAAGAAAGGAGGGGAATACGGTGGTACCAAGGAGATCGTTCAGTGTCACAAACAATTTACAACAATGGTATAGTATGGGTCTTTCATCGGCATAATCTCAGCACTGAAACTGTCACTCAGGTGCTCTTTACTTCGCGTGAGTAGACCCCAAGGATCTACTTCTCGTGGGTGACACTTCTCTATCAGCGTTATGGCATGCAGCAATGCTATCAACGTGATAACATGCCATGTGAGTCATGTCTCATGAGAGTCTCCATTGATGAAGCTGAGTTCGGTTCAGGTTTCCCCTGTATGCAGTGCTGTGGTCTTCCTCTTTTCCCCGATATCGTATTCAAACATACCACCGTGATTATCTAGCCCGCACTGAAAGAACTTCTTGACTATATTGTACTCAGGTTCGCATTTCACGCCTCCAATCGCACCGTAGGAATTGACGACTCCGTTAATAGCTTGTCATCCACACTCATGTCGAGGCTGATGCTAAACATACGGGAGAGGGCCTACATTCCTGATCCTAGGAGCTTTTCCCTTTACACCGGAGATGAACTCAACTTTACGACACAAAATGGTCGAAATAGCTCGGAAAACGTGGAGCTGGAAGCATTCAGTTTCCCTCCGACCATTGTGGAGGAAGAGTGGGTTGTAGGAGTTTGATGGTGTCTTGCATCTTTTGCATGGTATCGTTCGTCCTGAATACGCATATTTTCCCTGGGGATGTCTTTACGAGTATTGATCATATCCGTACAAGTTTCCATATTTATCGAATAGTATGCACTCGTCTCAAGTGACGGAAATTACGATGATACTACCTTCTCTACCATGGTATACGTATGTACGTCGTCTCTCATCGGTGCTGCGGGACCGAGCGTCTGTTTCCAGTGTTGTATTCTCCAAGTCGGAGGAGGATGCATTTGGGGTCGGATGATGAATGTGTGGAAGATTCGAGGACTACACATCGTATACCATGATCGATGTTCCACTTTCGGATACGACTCGCTCGTACAAACCGTTATAGGAACAGGACGACAGGGTTGACAGGATTGAAAGGAATAAATGTGTATGGCGGTTGAAACATCAGAGTCGAAGGTTACGTAAATAAAATGGTCCCAACATGGTACTTGACTTTAGGTACATTGGCAGAAAGGAGTTGCCAGTGCCAGATTATGCAATTCTGGCTGACTGTCAATTGAAGGAGGGTATCTCAAGAACTACAGTATGTAGTACATGCGATGAAGAATGACACGAACGTCATCCACCTGTTTCCTCGGGTCCTGCGACATGAAGTCAACGCGACTCTTGTTGTAGTCCTGTAGATTGCAGTTCAATGTCCGAGGGAGTATGTTGGACGGCGAACAGAATCTCGTCTTCAACTCCAGATCCTAGAGAGAAAGAGGTGGAACTCGGAATGTAGCTACGTTCTCGGATGTTGAGCATCAGCCGGGAGACCATCGTTGTTGATATGCTGAAGGTGAGTCCGTAAGCATGTTGGAATCTTTGAATTCCAGCGCCCACCTGACTGCTATGTATCCCACTGATCCCTTCAATTCGGCCTAGAGAAAACAATTAGATACACGCAAGCGATAAGATTTCCTGGAGGAAAAGGAGCTTAAATGGCGCATTACTATACATACTGGGAAAATCTAGAAGCGTGGTGATGTCGGTGAATCACCATTGGAATGAATGGCACCAACGAGAACTCACATAGTAGGTGATTGCGTTGGCTGCATTGCTACATGCCATTACGCTATGCAAACCTGTTAGCTTTTACAATTTGGTGAGAGGGAGTGAAAGATCTCACGCAAAGTAGAGGGCACCTTGACAAGTGGAATAGTTAGTCCCGAAACTCGATAGAGAGGAGTGTTTGACATCATACCACCACTATAGATTGTTTGTGATAATCGGTCCCGTTGACCGAAAGGGGATACTCGCCTCTCTCCCAACATCTTTCGGACAGTGAGTACAAAGATCATGGAATCAAAGATGACCAGGCATTCCCACGAGATAGGGGGTTCTATGGGTAGAGTAATCGCAGCCTCGACGTGAGTTTCTACTCGAATGCCTGTCAATCGAAACAATCGCCGCTCACGAATTTCCCTAGGCATTGCCAAATCCTGAAGTATCAGACAAGTCTAGCATTCCCGAGGGGAGACATACACTTTTTGGGGCAATGTCCATGTGCATCTGTCAATTGTCGATACCTTTGCTGGGAGATTGAAAATAGCCCACTATGGAATGGGGCATGGCTTAAGGTGGCAACGATCTGCAGAAGTGTGGCAATGAAAGGCTCACAGTCCCTACTCCCGAAAGTATCAAAGCCACTGATACCATGAAGGCAAGCAACCTTTTGTTGCATTGATATAAGGCGTAAGTTCGGAGCACAGAAATGACTGGTGGGACCAAGGTTAGTTGCCTTCCTCGCATCGGAAATGCGCGTGAGCATCTCACCAACGACCGATAATGTGATACATGTATAAATCACATGAGAACACGCAATCCAGATTGTACAATGCTACAACATCGGGACATTGGTTAAGGACGGTAAGGAGAGTTACAAGGGAAGACCTCACTTTTATACTGGTCGTCGGGAGAAAGCCAGGGATACAGGCAAAGAAGTACTTGGATACAATAGCGAATCAGCATGTTGAGGAACACATCAAATACGCTACTCACAACGAGGATATGCAGGTATCTGTTCCACAAGAAGATCCAAACGCCTAACGTTTTCGGAGCAAGCCAGACGTATCGGATTTCTTCGCCCAGTGTCAACGCCCAATCGAAGTATAAGATAACTGTGATCGGAAATCAATCTCCAAGGATTAGTGAGTCGATGCGTGATGCATTGGAAAAAGGAACGCACCCCCGCCAACGGTGTTCAGGTAATAACTGATACGCCTATATCATTTGATTTCGGCCTATGAGGAATCTTCAATAATACAAGAATGCGTGTTCACCCACACAAGGTATAGGTCGGGTAAGTTCTCCGGTAGTACCAACGGACTCATGGTTGGTACTATACGATGCATTCCGCAAGCCGACGACCCCCTTATACCGGTCAGGGAGCGCGGCGTAATATCTTCTCCTAGTTTGTACGTATTGCCGTAAACCTACTACGGCACCAATCGAATTGTTGGGAGCCCATGACAGGCAACGGGTAGAACACTATTCAAGTTACGTTCGTACCGGGATGACTAGACGTGGCGGTTTCAGACGATATTATCCGGTGATCTCGATTCAATGGGATTCATAATCGCAAGCGTATGGAGTTTCGAGATGAATTTCCGTGAGAGTGATGATGATTCCGATCCAGTCGCAAGAATGGAGGACACGGAGCATAAAGTGCAAACGGAGGTATGGTAGTACGAAAGATAGAATGTGTACGTCTCCGCATCTCGAATCAGACAAAATGAAAAAGATGGGGTTGGTGGTGTCCAATAACTGGACAGAATAAAGAGTATTTCAGTACTGAGGACTCGAGAAAAGCATAGATTCCACGCAACTCACAACATCGCACGAGTCCTCAAAGACTCCTTCGAATAACACTGATCCTGTCCCGCCTGCTCTGAATGCTATGTCGAGCGCCGTCTACATCACGATGATGGAGTGCATGCATCTCGATGGGATACGGATGCGTGGGGGAATGAAATACCATCTCTGGTATTTCTGTCTCAGATTCAAACGAGGATTCTGAGGGTCCAGCAAGATGCGTATGTCTCCGGATATTCAGCATCAGCCTCGACAACATCGTGGATGCCATGCTAGAACAAAAAAAAATCAGCTGCCAGGGAACTACTAAGCCGCCAAAGCGCACCTGACAGAGAAGTATGTTAGGGATCCCTTGAGCTGTGACTGCGGAATAATGTCGTTAAATCCATTATTATAGCGTACCGAGTTCTTGACAGAGATAATATATGCGTACCGGAAGGAGCTGGAAAGGTGATTTTACATGTTAGCCCAGCATATACCAAGGCAATAGATTCTTCGACGCCATCTCACATAAAAAGTTATGATGTTTGCTACGTAGCAAGATGCCGTGACCCTACGATGCAATAAGCCACCATCACGAAGGTAACAAAACCGAGAAGATTCACGAGAAATACAGAGTTCCTAGAAGGACATACCAGTCAGCAAAGGCGAAGGGTAATTGCATAATGAGGAGGAACACACCGTTTTTGAGGACAACCTGAAGCGTATTCATCCCAAGATCGGGATATCGCCTCCTCTCTAATAAAACCTTTACGACCATGAGCACAAACATCATAATCTCGAATGCAAGTACGCATTCCCAAGCCACGGCAGCGCCTTTTGACGGGAGGTGGTCAATACGTCAATTCGCACTATACGAGAATCACAATGTAACACACGGAATTTCCTAAGTATCACAACTCAGTAAGTCATAATATACCGCCGGATGCAGTCAATACATACGCGTTCTCAGATACTCGCCATACGCAACCCCGATCAACACTGATTTCGGTGTCGGAAGAGATGGCCGCCCACTGCCAATCAGGGTGATAACGTTAGTTTGGTCAACGGAAAGTTATTGGGACAACGTACCGCACCAAAACCTGATAACACAAGACCTGTCGCCACCATCAATGCTAGAATTTTTCTGTTCCACTCATACAATGCGTGAGTTCTCAGTATTGATGCCGCTGAAGGATGAGAAGTGAAGGTCAACGCAAAGTGCTCGAAGGTAATGGATTGTTCTTTCTCACAGCCAATGGCAATAATGCTCAGCATGAGACCCAATCTTGAGTACAGAACGACCTTCCTACAATTCTATAGAATCCAATCAGCGATCAAATGGTATTTTGTGGAACCTAGCGGAAATCCAACCTCAGCGTCCCTCACAGGCAGGAGACTTGGGTTGATCGTTGTCAGATACTTTTGAAAAGAAGGTCAGCGAAACTTGACGCATGTTCTGATTGAACATATCTCTTTCTCACAGCCAAGAAATTGAGATATCGGTTCGTCAAGAAGAACCAGGTTCCGAGAGTGTTCGGTTCAAGCCACACCAACTCAACTTCTGAACTCAGCGTCATTAACCAATCATAGTACAGTATGACTACCAAAGCAACAAAACGTTGTCTTCTTTCAGCACGGCAAGACGAACCGAAGCGTGTAGTGCTCACCACCTCCCGATAAATCAAGATATCTGCTTGTGCCCTCGAAGAGCACAGCGAGTGCTCGCGTCGGCCTTTTCGTGGCTCGGGGGATAAGTAACCTTCGGGTGAAACCAACGACGCAAAAGATGCCACCGTGCATCAACGCCCTCGCACCGCCGAGACCCATATGATGCCACCGTGCACAAACCCCCTCGCACCGTCGAGACACACTCTACAGAATAATGTTTACCAACAACATACATACTATAAAACATGTAGACCTTATAACCCGTATAACAGTACCATAGACCGAGCTAGAACACAGCGAAAGAAAAGAAAAAGAACCCCCCCGAAAATAAACCCTAACCACAAAATACAACCCCTCGGAAAATATCGGACGATGACCGGGAGAAACTGAAAGACGCCCAACCGGATGCCACCAAAACGGGTACAACCCGAGGAACACCACCAAAACAACACAACAAGTACAAAAAAAAGAAATCCCCTAAAAGAAAGGGAACACGAACCCCCAAACCTTGCAACTGCCACAAATGGTGAACATCCCCAAATAAACACATACTACTTCCAAGTCTAAAAAAGACCCCCCTCTCAAATAAACGTAATGAACGTGATGAACGTGATGAACGTGATGAATGTAAAGACAAACAGAACCCAAAATCCACCCAATAAAAACACCCACCATGCCTATTAAACAGTGCTGCAACCCAAAACTCAGGCAAACATGCTGTCGGAACCCCCTCACCATGAACTTCGCCCCATCTCTAAACAAAAAACCCCTAAACTCCAAGCCAACCTCATACGTTCCCTGGATGAGGCAGACTCAATTAAAGATCTCAAGGCAGCCCCTGTCACAAAAGTCTCCCTCCACACGTATACACCACCATACATGAACAACACCATGATCCACACCCAACGTGTTACCCTCCCCGCCATCTCCACATCCTCATCAGACACCCTCTCAACTCACCCACCTGGAGCCATATCCCTCCGCCGAACTCCTACGAACTCCGAACTCCAAAAATGGAGAGTCCGAAGCGCCGCCCGAACCCTACGATATGCCACCAACCTATGCAAGCATATCACAAAGGGTGCCTCGCCGATCAACCCGATCGATATCCACCCCCCACCGTATAGCGCCCTATGCTACTACATACACACCAATGCCCACTGGACCGTGTGGCCCCTCGCTCCAATCACCACCGTCAAAAACCTCTTTTCGAACCTTCCATCAGAATGGAACGACGGTTGCATAGAGTGCCTCGTGGCGAAGGACAAATACTATATAGGGAAAGAGCTCTATATTAGGAAAGTGGGAGACGGAATTATACGGGACATTGTGGCTTTCTCGGAAGGGAGAGTGATCATGGAAATAGAAGGGACGGGGAGGCGAACAGGCCACTTCGTGTATGTGTCTGCAGAAAGGAAGTACGTCAAACTCAACGTAACAAAAGCGATCAAATACGAGTGGCACCAATGGGGACAGAGACAAAAAGAGAGCGCGATGAGATTCCTAGAAAACATGTAGCCCGCCGTAATACGTTTGTAACTGAGACAGATGCGACCCCAGCGCACCTACAGACTTTTCAGTACCTGTGTCTTAATATTACCCAAAGTCAGCCAAAACCCATAAAATGTCGAGCGGAAGCGAAATGGCCAGTAAAATTTTGCAAGCGCCACCCAAAAATCACTCCAGCTCCACCCCGATACCGAAACATTAAAAACAATGAGGATACACGCCCACGATGCCCCCCCGACACAATGAGGAGTGGCACAAAAAATCCCAAGCAAAGAGCGCGAAAGAGAAAAAAGAGCAAACAGACGCCGAGGCAGAGCAAAATCAACGGAGGAAGATACACCGGGAAAACTCACCAAATACGGAAGTGAAAAACAAACGAATCCCGAGAGGTAGAAACATATGGAACCTAAGTCTAAACTAAACGAACATAACGTTCATATAAATATAACCCTCAAGGAACACCGATCCTAAGACCTACTACACAGAACCATCCCCCCACACAACGAACACACCCCTAGCACACCATGAGCGAACAAAACCCCAGAACACCCGCTCCACCAGAAAATGCTCCCAAAGGAAAGAAGAAGATGGACTCAACCATCCCAAAGACAACCCGAGCGACATCCGCCTCGACGCGACCTCGATCAAAGCGCCAAGCTGCGAAGAAGGCCTTAACTGAGAAGGAAACAGCCGTAACCCCACCACTCGTGACGGAGAGTAAGTAAACCACATAATAAAAACTACAATAAGCCCTCTAACACAAACCCAAAGCTCCCCAACAAGAGCAAACCACATCGAAACCTCCTACGTCGGAGGTCCTGGAAGAGGACTTCTTCATGTCAACCGAAGACCCAGATAACCAGTCTCAAAGTAAGACGCCACGACTACATGTCCCTATAGCAGATACTCACCTCCCAAAAAGGCACCGCCCCATCCTCAGATCACTCGCACCCCCCGACAAGCGGGAGCGAACCCCCAAGCCCAATGTCGGAACCAGAGAGTGAAGATCCTCCCTCATGGATGGAAGCTCTCCCGAACGGACTCCTGGAAGGAGAGCCATCGCCGACACCCCAAAAGCTGGATAAAGGGAAATCGAGGGCCCTAGAGACCTCCGTCGAACCCGAGGATGTCTTCAACCTGGAAGACAAAGAAACCGAAGTCCCCTATACCCTGATGGACAAGGGAAAGGGAAAGAGCATAACCGCCCCCTCCCCACCCCCGCTACCAGAGAAGTAAGCCCACCCACGCACTGATATGTCGCAATCTAACTGAAACCGCCGAAACCAAAAGGGATCAGAACCTATGGAACTCATCTCACCCTTCACTTTAAACGAAACGCCTACTCCGAGGCCCAAGAAGCGTAACATGGAAGTACGCACCCCCCAGAAGGAGGACGAGACCCCTCGCCCGCAACCAAAGCGAACCAAAGCTAAGGATGAAGCCACCAAATCCGACAGCGAGTCCTCCACCGAGAGAACCAGCCTGACACCAGCCAACCCAGAAAATGCTGTAATCCCAATCTGGTCATCGGCCGCCAGACTTCTCCAACCGACCACCACACCCTTGTCGAACAACACATTCAATGTCGACGCCCTCAGGGCAGACCTTCTGAGTAGTAACCCACCGACCCTATCGCGCTCCCCATTCCAAGAGGTCACCCCAAGAGCCTCCTCGTCAGGACCACACACCCCACACGGCATACTCTCAGACCAACCTCAGTCAGCCTTCCGCACTGAGTTCTCTGAGTGGAGAACCCACTTTAGAACGCCCACAACACAAGGCCTTGTGTTCACACCTACCCCTCCGGGGGGTTTCCCTCGAGTCCACTTCGACCATCCAATGACCTGCATACCTGGAATCGTCCCGGAACAACTCGAGTACATGATGAACGAAGTCAAAACTGGGAAAGTCGCATTCCACGTCCACGGCCACGGATGCAGACACAGAGACGAATCCAACTGGCTCAGATTCTTTGCCAAAGAAATCTTCACGAAGGGCATCACCCCCGGATACGACACTCAAATCGCCGCACCGGTCCTCGAAACCGAATCCCAGGAGCTAAACTCAGGCCCCTACACTCTGTTCGCGTTCAACTTCCCGAAGGAAGTCGAGGATCGAATCGTCGAACAACATGTATTCTCATCGAACAAACTGACGATATTCTGCCACCGAATCACTGATGAATACCCAACATACGTCCTCAGCTTTACCGGTATCGAGGAGCCTAAAGAAGTCATCCGAGACATCGTCATCGACACTATCGTCAACTCCGAAGATGCCATGAACATCATCTACAACATGACAACCGAAATACCCGAGAAAGCACACTACAGCCCAACAAGGGCGGTGACGGAAGCCCTCAAAACACTCGAGATACGCACCACCCCATGGCTAACTCCCGGAAAATTCCAAACCCAGCTCTCCTCCATTTATCTCAAACCACCGGCGAAGTCAGCTGCAGGATGGAAAGCCCTCATTGACTGCCTACGAAGTTTACGCTACATATTCCTCGGCAACGGTGTTGGCGTTGTCCAAGGTGTCCTCTTTTGCAAAGGATGCCACTCTATCGACCATTTCACAGGATCGTGCCCTTTTCCCCACATCCCTGGCTGGAATGGTTACAACATCGCCCTCTCCAATGTTTATAGACCCTTCCTGAACGGAAACCGACAACGAGACGACGCCAGACGAAATAATAGCGGGGGTCGTGAACAATGGCAACGAAACGTCCCACAAGGATATAAGGTAGAATGGACAACAAAAGTAGGAAGCAACTTCGAAGATGGCCAGCACACTTACATGACAGCCTGGGACCCCTCCCAATACCCCCAAGACGCGTACCCTGACATGTACAACCTCAACCCAAGGGGAAGAGGAGCTGGAGCCTTCCGAAGGGGAACAGCGGCTGGCTATGGACGAGGACGTGGAAATCATTATCGCTATGGATGGTCAAACGCTGATGAGCAGGGCCACTTCACCAACTCCTACTATGATACCAACTAAGACTTGACTACAAGTAGCTACGAATACCTTAGAATCCCCCCTTTCTCTCTTACTTCTTGATACGACTGCAGACCCGAATCCCAGTTATTTTATCCCCTATAAAACGCCCCACGTAAGCCTTGAAAAGAATCCTTACTGCGACCTGAAAAGGTAACAACTGACAATCCCACGAGAGCGAGGAGTAAACAGAGACGAAGGACCCGAGGAAGAGAAAGTTCGGAAAATCTCACTCCTCGAAGAGGGAAGGGTGCCCAAATCTACTGACTTCCCGATGAACGAGAAGGACAGGAAAGCCCCAACCCTGAGAATGTCTATCCCTGCGAAAGACAAAACTCAAAAGATGGCCTATCCCTTAAAACAGCGACCTATTTAGGTCTCGACGTGCCGTGCGGAGATGCTGAAGGTGATGGCGAAAGAGGGGGAAGAGGCCCGAACCCGATGAACCCTTGAGTAGCCGGCAACCATAGTCGAACTGAGGACCACAGTACTGGTCTCGGCCCGAAACCTTTAGTTGGAGGACGGGTGCGGAAACTCAACGCCTAACCATAACACAAACATAAACCACGCAACGGGGAGAGGAAGAGAAGGACGCACGCATGAGGTAAGTCGAGATCCCAGAAGTACGAACATAGCCCAAAGAAACCCCACCGAGGGAGCACACACGGCCACCGAGCCCAAAAGAATAGTGAAAAACACGAGAGCGGCCCTTAAAATAGCGAGTCTCAACATGAAAGGCCGTAACACGGCAAACCAACCAAACGGAATTGGTAAATGGACTGATGTAAGAAGACAAATGAAAGAAATGAGGATTGGAATGATGGTACTCCAAGAGACCCACCTAGACGAGAACCATTACAACAGAGTGCGTGAAACATACAAGGACTCACTTAAAGTCTTCAACTCGGCCGACCCAACAAACCCAACGGGAGCGAGAGGCATCGCAGTAGTGCTGAACCGAGAGCGCACAAATATAACCGACACCAAGATGACGGAAATAATACCCGGACGGGCAATCCGCATCACCCACCCATGGCACAAAACCCTGGAACTCCACATACTGGCAATATACGCGCCAAATGATCCCAAAGAGAACGAAGAATTCTGGACAAAGATACTCAGTATATGGCAATCCAAGAACTACAAAAGACTGGACCTCGTAATAGGAGACTTTAACATAGTGCTAGAAGCGGTGGACCGTATGCCACATAGAGAGGATAACGGAGCGGCAACCGATTCCCTGAAACGGCTCGTTAACACCTTCGGATTAGTAGACGGTTGGCGCGAACGCAACCCAATCGCCAAAAGATACACCTACTCCGACCGAAACTCACACTCGAGGATTGATAGAATCTATGCCACAAAAGGAATATACAAACACTCAGGAAACTGGGACGTATCAAACACTATCATAAACACTGACCACATAATGGTGACAACCGAAATCATAAACAGAAGCACGCCGTTCATCGGGAAAGGGAGATGGACAATCCCGGTAGGACTCATCGAAGATGAGGACGTATGCAAATACGTCCAGACCCTCGGAAAGGACCTAGAAGATAAAATAAAGAACAGTGAGGGGAACAGATCGGACGAAGAAAACCCACAAACATTTTACGAATCCTTTAAGGAAAAGATCAGAGAGCACCTTAGGGAAACAGCGAAAACAAAAATCCCGGAGACCCAACGTAAGATACAGCAACTGGAGGAGAAAATTATACAGCTCTCCAACTCCCAGGAATTAGAAACAAATGAACAAATCCAAACATCCCTCATGGAAACTCAAATCGAACTAAAAAACCTACTAATAAACCGTAACATATTAAAGAGTAAATTCAGCGCAGCCAAATACAACCTGGAAGGTGAAACAATCAGTAAATACTGGTCCAAAGTAGTCCAAGAAAAGAAGCCCCGTGAAATAATATACGGACTCCTGGACCCGAAAGATCCTAACAAGAGAGAACGACACAGATCAGACCAAATGGCAGAGATAGCAAGGGCCTTCTTCGACGAGCTCCAGAATGACGACCCATACCACCTAACAGAGGAAGAACAGAGGGAAATAATACAATCGACACTCGAGCAAGTAACCCCAGAGATTCCACCCATGACAGAATGCCCATCCGGGACCGGACTATCCAGAAGGGAGATTAAAACGGCGCTGAACTCATCAGAAAATGGGAAAGCGTCAGGTCTCGACGGAATCCCATACGAATTGTGGAAGGACCTGGTAATACGTCACGAGAAAAGGGACGACGACGAAAGGGTCTTCGACATACTTGCCGTATGGGAAGCGGTCTTCGAGGACATAAATGAATTCGGTCTAGCTCCCGGATCGAAGTTCGCAGACGGGTGGATATGCCCAATATTCAAAAAGAAGGACCCAAGGGAGATAACGAATTACCGCCCCATAACACTTCTAAACACAGACTATAAAATCCTTACAAAAAGCATAGCAAACAGAATCGCCCGATACGCACCTAAAGTGATACACCCCGACCAAGCCGGCTTCATCAAAGGAAGAACGATATTTGACCAAGTAAAACTGGCCAAACTGATGACGGAATATGCGGAGGCAACCGAAGAAGGGGGAGTCATCGTCGCCCTCGACCAAGAGAAAGCCTATGACAGAATCAAACACGACTACCTCTGGGAAACCCTGGCAAAATACGGAATCCCAGCCCCCCTGATTAAGTTCATCAGGAACTTGTACAAAGATGCTAAATCCATTGTAATCATAAACGGTGTCAGAAGCAAGTTCTTTGTAGTAAGGAGAGGAGTAAGACAGGGAGACCCACTATCGTGCCTCCTCTTCGACTTCGCGATTGAACCCATGGCAGAACGCTTACGAAGATCCGACCTCGAAGGCTTTAAAATCCCAGGCACCCCGGAAAGACTTTTGACGAAACTCTTCGCGGACGATACAACAGTGTACCTTGCTAAAAGCGACAAAATCAGCACAGTTTTCAGTAAGCTAGAAGAATGGTGTCGAGCCTCTGGAGCAAAATTCAACACGGAAAAAACCGAAATCATACCAATCGGATCAACCGAATTCCGAAACGAAGTAATCAAAAACCGAAAATTGACGGAAGACGGCGAAACCATACCAGCCGACCTACATATAGCGAAAGATGGGGAAGCAACAAGAATCCTCGGTGCATGGATTGGGAATAAGTTTAAGCAGGAAGACCACTGGGACCGAGTAATAAAGAAAGTGCAGACAGGGATCAAGAAGTGGGGCAAATGCAACCCGACAATGAAGGGCAAAAAACACATTGTCCAGATGATCGTTGGAGGAATGACACAATACCAAACCAAAGCCCAAGGAATGCCGACTGAGATCGAAAAGAAACTAAACGGGATGATAAAAGACTTTGTGTGGGACAACAAAAAACCAAAAGTACATTGGGAAATCATACTGGCTGATACAAAACGCGGCGGGCTCAATATACTGGACATTAAGACCAGAAACAAAGCAATTGCCCTGACAGACCTGAGAAGCTTCCTAGACTTCTCCCGAGATCGCCCCATGTGGGCTTTCGTGGCAGACGCCCTAATTAGCGGCTCAACAGTAAGGAGATATAGGATGATCAGCGATGATGCACGATCAAACATCTTTCTCCAAGGATGGAAAGCGAACACTTCCGGAAACTCACCACTGCCAAATGACGTGCTAAGAATGCTAAGAACAGCAGAAGAAATGGGAGTGCGCCTAGACTCGCTCAAACCAGGGAAGGAAATGAAGATGAACCTCCCAGCATGGTACCACCTAGGGGCAAACGACACAGTTAGAAAAATCCACAATGGTCAGCTGGGAAAATGCCTGAGGGAAAACCATTGCGTACAAACGGTAGCAGACCTGGTCAAAATCAGGAGCCGCATCCACGACCCTAAAGGGAAAAAACACTCGAATAGAAAAAACTGCGCCTGCCCCCATTGCAGGGAAGATAGAAGGTCAAAAAACTGTAAACACCCAAACAAATGTACATCACAAGCTGGACGAATAATCAACGCACTTGACCAAATATGGCACCCGTACTACAACCCCAACAGGGACGATTTGACACTCACCAAAAGAAGAAAAGAAAAGAACCTAAAGGCCCACGCTGAGAGAACTGATGTCACGTTCGATCCAACAGTCACTGAAAGAGGAGACGTACAAGAAGGCTTCCGAGCCTTCACAAAACAACCTACCACACGAACCCGACCAGCCTTAAGACAGAAAAGGGGCTTCCAGGTTCCGGAAGAAGCAACCACGGTCCACACGGAAGGACACTGCATAAATGACCACACAGACGACGCACAAACGGGAGCAGGACTATGGTATGGGGTGAACGACCCAAGGAATAAAACAATCAGACTACCCGAGGAATTTAAGACAAGCCAAACAGCGGAGATAATAGCGATACTTGTAGCAGCAAAAAACGCACCCCCATTCGCCCCCCTCCACATTAGAAGCAGCTCAGGAAGGACGATAAATGAACTCACTAAGAACCTCCAAGAGAATATAGACAAGGGCTACATAGGAGTTAAGAATGCGAGCCTCCTAAGAGCCACAGTAGCAGCCCTACAAAAGAGATCAGCCATCACAACCCTGAGATGGTCGAAAAAACGAGACGGGGAAGAAGGAAAGACAGAAGCGTCCCGACTGGCGGACGAGGGGGCCAGAAAACAGACACCAGATGAAATAGACCTAGAGATTGATGGAGAATTCAACCTACAAGGTGCTAAGATAAACAAGTTAACACAAGCCCTAGCATACAAAGGAATAAGGGAACAAAAGGAAACACTGGAAAGACTCACCACCACGAGAAATATATCCAGAATAAAAAGCGACACCAAGTCAGCCACAGGCTCGACACCGTCAACAGAGAAAATCTGGGAAAGCATCCGGAAGAAATCAATCCCCAGGAAAATAGCGGACTTCCTGTGGAATGCCATCCATGGCACACAAAAATGCGGGAAATACTGGGAAAACATCCCTGGGTACGAAGAAAGGGCCACATGCTCCACCTGCGGCGAAATAGAGTCAATGGAACACATCCTTACGAAGTGCAAAGCGGGCCCACCCAAAACAATATGGAATCTGACTGAAAAGCTATGGGCGAAGAAGAAACAAACCTGGTGGCCCCAAACGATCGGAACAATCCTGGGAACCCCAACAATAATAGCAAAGGACGAAAAAGGGCTACAGGCGCCCCACCTTACGAGACTGCTCCACATCCTGATTTTGGAAAGTGCCTACCTCATCTGGAAACTCCGTTGCGAGAGAGTCATCACGGACAACAATGCCAACTCACGCCGACACTCGACTGATGAAATCACGAACAGGTGGCTTAGCACCATAAACAATAGACTAACCCTAGACAGGATAATGACACACGAGTCTTTTGGAGTGAACAAAATCGAGAACAAGCTCGTACTGCGTACATGGGAGGGGCTGATCCGTGAAGAGGAGAAACAGCCACCGGACTGGTGCCGCTCTCCTGGGGTTTTAGTGGGTAACCCTACCGACGATTAAAGGGAGCCCCACACTACCCCCCTCCGTGAGGGTGTGCAAAACGCATTTCCCCAGGAGACGGCCACAGGACAAAACCCCTCCCCCCCCTCTCCCCCAAAACCGCGGGCTCTTCAGGGGTTAACCA
>JANAWD010000548.1:0-28715 GCA_027627245.1 Meripilus lineatus | reverse complement strand
TGTAAGAGAGTGCTTTCTTACGCATTCACCGAGTCGGTACTGTTATAAACTTCAAAGCCAATCACAGTGTTGGTGTGTCTCGGCGGCCCGCCTGAGAGAATGTTGAATCAGCGCCCGAATTTAAAAAGGCAATTGCTTCTGACCGGGCCCTTGGCGACTTCACCGACCCACGTTCTGTGTGTTCCCAGGTTCGAGCCTGAGGAATTCTCAGATCGTCGTCACTTTTCGAGTTTACTCTGTCTCCGTCTCGTTGAATATCCACTCAGCGGGTGAGATCACATCATTGCGAAGTCGCCTGCACATCGTCTATCGTCTATGGCGTCGAGCATCGGCCGCCAAGTCAAACTTGAATGGACCTCATTCCGAGTCGGACTCGAACTGAGCTCAACGGATTCCTTACGGGATCAGTCCACTGTCGGGACGATTCCGAGTCGGGGAATTAGATCAGTTATACCCCAGGATGCCTCCTTCGCCTGAGAGCGTGCTCAGTCATGCAACTTTCAATACCACACGGTCCTTGTGATGCTCCTCGTGATCGCTCGATATAAAAGCCACAGACGTACAGCCTGTCATGTCAACGTTCTCAACCCTCGCCCTCAGAATAAACTTGTCAAGGGTATTCACAAGATGACTAGCACCCCCCAGAAGAAGATGGCTTATGGTGAGTAGGTTAGATTCTCAATGGATCGACGTTGACGTCTTGGCCAGTTCGTCTCGGTAATTCGGGACTCAAAGTCTCCAGAATTATCTTAGGTTGTATGCAATATGGTTCTTCTGATTGGGATGGATGGGTCATCGGTGATGAGGAGGAGGCCTTTAAACACATCAAATATGCGTGAGGACCACAACTTTGATTGCTGCAGAGACCAGGACTGAAAATGACCTCGCAGATACGACCATGGCATCCAGACTTTTGACACTGCCAACGTAAATTACTCGGGCCCTCCCCGTGTGTCACAATGTATTGAATCTTGATACCGTTCTCTCAGGTCTACTCGAATGGTCTATCGGAGATCATCCTCGGGAAAGCAATCAAAAAATACAACCTCCCGAGAGACGAGATCGTGGTTATGACAAAGGTGGGGAAAACGAAGTTATTTTCGAAAAACTAACTCTCACCTTTGCGATCGGTAGGTATTCGGGCCTGTCTGTAAAGAGTACGGCCAAAATCTGTGGCATACCGGTGAGAAACCAGACGAGATCGGATTGGTCAATCAACATGGTTTGAGTCGCAAGGTTTGCCTCACTTCTCTCTACGACCAAGGTATCATAATAATGATCAATTAATAATCACTCCAGCACATTTTCGAGGCTGTGAAGCACAGTTTGGAACGTCTTCAGTTGGATTACATTGATGTGCTCCAATGTAAGCCAGATAGTGTGGATCACAATGCGTGTCTAATATCGATTTCCAGGTCACCGTTTCGACTATGAAACCCCAATTGAAGAGACCGTGAGTTGCAATAGATACTTACACGCGACTTCTACTCATACAGGGAAGCTCAGATGCAAGCACTCCATGATGTTGTTCAAGCAGGCTATGTTCGATATGTCGGAATGAGCTCTTGCTATGCGTATCAGTGTATGTATCATTTCCTGCACTTTAATGTGTTGTACTCATACATCCCCCAGTCCATATTATGCAAAGTATGCCATATTTTGTGAAGGTTGCCACCTTATCTCATCATTTTGTAGACTATGCCATCTCAAACAAGTTGACTCCGTTCATTTCTATGCAAAACCATTATAATCTCGCGTACCGTGAGGAAGAGCGCGAGATGTTCCCGACCCTCAAGGTACGTGAAATATATTCTTCGAAATACATACACGATTACTGACTCGTTCGAAGCACTACGGCGTTGGCGCTATCCCTTGGTCCCCACTTGCCCGAGGTTACTTGACACGCCCATTGTCTCAACAAACCCAACGGGGTAATGTTGACGTGTAAGGTCCTTGCACCAATGATACCTCCGAGATACTGAGACTTAGCAGATGGTTCAAATTCTATGGCACTACCCCTGGTGGTCCCGAAATCGTCAATCGGTATGTCAAGAAGTCAAAAGCTTCGCTGTCAAATCTTCATCGAGTGATTTCTCTTCAGGGTCGAGGAAATCTCTAAGCAAAAGGGCATCAGTATGGCACAAGTTGCGGTGGCTTGGATGTTGTCGAAGCCAGGTATGATCCTTTCGCATCAAACTCCTCACGTTCGCTCATCATGAGTCTTAACAGGTATCACTGCTCCAATTGTTGGGACCACAAGCATGAAGAACTTGGAAGACATTATCGGTATGTTTATGTCCCATATGATTGTAATCTCTTTCACAGTATCTCATTTTTGATCGGTCGAATTGGGAATGTAGGCGCTATCGACGTCAAGTTGACAGAAAGCGAGATTAAGAGTCTCGAAGAACCTTACAAGCCCTTGGCTGTGTTCGGGCACTTCTAAAAAGAAGGCTCGACATATGTACGATATGACGTCTTCGGATGCTTTTCAATAGCAATCTCGCATGTAACTTTTGAAGCTGTCAAATGTGTAGTTGTCACTGAATTGTACCGTGTGGTCTTCGATGACACAAAAACGCGTGGATGTGTTTCCGTTTGTGTTCTACATCTATTGGAGCACTTCATCGCAAAGATCGAGATAAGTAAGGGTTCAAACATCAAATCGTCTAACAAGTACACCCTTTGCATCTGCGGTAATGATTCTCCTTTCGTCAAACACCACCGAACCCTTCAAATCACCACCCTCCGCAAGATAATCATGCGATGAGTCACCAGCGGACACCTCTGCTCCTGTTCCACCTTCGAGATCCCACACCCATACGCTCCCATTCACACCCAGACTCACACAACGTCCATCAGATAATGCAAGAGACGATACGGGACCAATATGCCCATGAAGCGACCTGACGAAAGTGAGCTTTGGAGGTGAGGAAGAGGACGGAAAGTATAGTCGATAGAGTTGGAGCGACGACGGCGAATGCAAATTCGATGACCGCGGGAGGGTGGAAGGCGGGCCAGATACATCATCGGCATCGTTCAAGGCTGAAGGGTCTGCAATGGGGTCACCAGGAGCGAGCACAACCCATTTACCATCGGTTTGAGTATCTGCCACTCGCAGTACCTTCCGACCCCATTGTTCCCGTACAATTTGCATCTTGTGTTCGTCCACCCAGCCTGCCGGGATATCAAAGGCTTTGGTTGTGCGCGTGTTTGAGACACTCATTATCGGTGAGGATGAAATAATGAGTTCTGTCGCTCCAACGGTCCAATGTGCGGGGTAAACCGGAATAGCATATGCTAGAACCAGTTTGTAATTCCCCGGGGATGGGCTTGAGAGGACGAGGGAGCTAGGAGGGTATGACGTAAATGATGAGAGTGTCTGTGTGTGGATTACTTTGCCGGAAGAGAGGTCGTAAAGGGATAATTGGAAAGATTCAGATAGTGTGATAAGTAATGGGTGATGATACACGGCTTGAATGATTGGTGAGTTGCGAGAGGTCGTGGAGGATGGTATAAACGTGAGGACCGCGGTGCTATTGGAGGGATGCGAGTGATTGATGGAGAATATCGTGAACTCTCCTGTTGTCAGGAAGCTAACGACTCTTGTGTAGTGATCGCTAGAAGGGCGTGACTGGTCCAATACAAGGGCCGTGATGTGAGCCGTCGCATTACTCGGTGAGGGGCATGGCAACTGGCACATTCCCAAAGAAGGAGATGATAAGGTGAGTTTCGGGAGGCAACCCTCCCGCGGAGCCGTGAATATGGTAATGTCACCAGCCAATACGAGGTGGGGGCTCGGTCGACTGTGCCCCAGAGGTCGTGTCGCTACCGATGACCTGAGGGACAACCCGGAATATGCCTCAGTCTCGTCGGACAATTGCTCGACAGAGCACCTCCCTGTCAATTCAGGAAACATGTCAATCAGAGACATTCAGAGAGGCAATAGAGTCTGGAGAAAGGAGCGTACCTGTTCGCCAGTTGCAGCTAATCCGAAACATCCACTTCCAATCTCTAATCTCGACATCAGACTTTGCTCGGCCAGGCAAAGCCTTCACTTCTCGCCCGTCCCCACGAGAAGTAAATCCGCGTGTTCCTCTGAGTCTGGTCCTTCCATACTCATTGATATACAACGACTTCCACAGCTGTATCTCGAGTGTTTAACCCCTGTAGCGACTGATGAGGATTTCGATGAGAATATACCTGGTTGTCGAGCGAAAGCCGTGACCAGTTGCGATTGGTCGGTTGGATTGTGCACAGGTCCGACCATGACAAGTGCGAAAAGATCACCAAGATGAGCTCATCGTAGAGTAGCCTCTCGAACGCGGATGGACAACGGTCAGGCGGGCGGTGCTGAACGAGGTATGACGTGTGGGCACGTTTCGATTCTGGGACAACGTCTGGAGACAAATGGCGTTTAGACATTGTATACCAGGGGTCGGTTTGGTTCGAGACGCCCCCTCAACAACAATTCGATGGCAAGCACACAAGATAATGACTGGGACGATTCAAGTTGGGAGCACCCAGCTGACAAAGACTGCTCAACTATTTGGGAATGGACTTTGTGGCGTTTGCCAGGAGGAAGGATTACACCCGAATCTCACAGCGGGAGACCAAGAAAAGACGAAGAAACTGGTTGAGAGTTTTGAAATACAGACAGTGCAAAAGAAGCGCAATAGAAATCATGGGCATAATCGTAAAGAAATACTCCTCATAATAACTCTGACATAGTATACAACAAGGATTTTTACGAGGTAACGGCCCATACCCGGACAAGGTCGTCGGTGAAACCACCAAACAGTGTTTGGCCATCTGCTGACCAGGCAATGGACACACACTCGGGTTCCCGAGCACCTGCGCTCTGGGCAAAGTCGGGCTTGAGCTCAGCAACAATAGACCTTGCGGCAGAATATAAGTATTGAATGAAAGAAAATATAAGATGGTACGTACTTGCTCTCAAGGTCGAAGATTTTGATGCAGGTAGAAGTGGCCGCGCATAGCCAGTATCGGTTGGGTGAGAAGACAAGAGCGTTGACGATGTTGCCAGCTTCAAGGGAGTAGAGGTGCTTGCCCTCGTTCAAGTCCCAGAGCATGGTAATACCGTCCTTGCCGCCTGACGCAGCAAGTGAACCATCAGGGGAAACAGAGATGGTGTTGATGTAACCGGTGTGACCAATGTGGTTAGTCTTGAGCTTGAACTTTGAGAGCTCCCAGACCTGAAAGAATGGAAAGATGATCAGAATAAGTTGCAAAAACATGGTCAAGAATGCAAAGACGGTCAGAGATCTTGGTGATAATATGGAATCTCATTGGGTTGGAACCCTCTGAAGTAGCAAATATATTATAATAACATCACTCCGCTCGCAAATGGAGCAGTCTGGCGAGTCGAATGGTTCCTCACCTTGACATACTTGTCCCAACCGCAGGAGACGATCACTGGGTTCATCACGTTGGGGCTGAATCGAACGCAAGAAACCCTATTACCCGGATATTGTGAGTGTCAGAAATGATATGAGACAAGAAGGATCACTCACCATCCTGTGTGACCCTCATCCTTGATATCATACTTGCACTCTCCCAATGTATTCCAGAGCTTAATCGTCTTGTCCCGCGAACCAGAAACAATTTGCCTGTTATCAGCGCTGAAGCTGACGGACAAGACATCGGATGTGTGGCCAACAAAACGACGGGTTGTAAGGCCAGTGTTGAGGTCCCAGAGTCGGAGTGTGTGGTCCCAGGAAGATGAGAGGGCGAATTGACCATCAGAGGAGATAACAACGTCAGAGACGAAGTGGTTGTGGCCGTGAAGAACACGTTTTGGGTAGCCATAGGAATCATCGTCCCGTGTCAATGCCCAAACGATGATAGTTTTATCTGGGATACCCAAGATCAGAGGTGGAATACGACTAAAGGTAGGATCAAGTACCTCGCGAGGCGGTCAAAATCATGTCCGGGTTCTCGGAGGAAGTTGCGATGGCGGTGACCCATCCTTTGTGGCCAGCGAGAGAACCCAAGTACCGCAGTGATTCCATTTTGGAGATTCGTCGACGTCGTCAATTGTGTGCTCGTAGGTGTGTCCCTTACTCTCGTGGTCGCCCGCGCCTGTGACAGCCACTGTGACACCTACTGTATAGTGGCATGGGATCTCCCGGTGGCAAAGAGCGCTTGTTGAAGATGCTGTCGCTACCCGCGACGAGGAATTGATCCGACCGCTGCAATCTTCCAGTCGGTAGAATCGGTACAGTATATTCCCAATCTCAGAGTTCGTAGATCGTATCCGTACACAGATGGTTTACAAGTGAAATGGTCAAAATTACAGTATCTCCTTTCAATAACCCTTCGAGTTCTTTGTATCATCATGCTTGCTACACATTCGGATATCTCTCTTCCTCCGGTTGACAAACCCATCTCGTTTGGTGCATTTCGCTGTACTGAAGCAACACATCCCTGACCAACTGAAGAGGGATCCGCAATGCTACAGCGTCTCCGTCTTCATACTCGCTGAACAAATGGCGAACAAGAATGTCAATGCATGCATCGGGGACTTCGGTGTCGGCTACCGGCCAGACCTACTCACCATATATGATGTCAGGCACAATCAGCGATAAGAATGAAGAACCACATACTTGGTAGGCCGCTGTTCGACTTGCAAAACGGGCAGAGTCGTGTGCTTCTTGGGTCAATGACATTTGCTGAAGGGAGGTCTCCAACGGGTTTCCCGTAAGGCCCTCTTCAGCCTCCCAGTGTGACCAAGTCGCTTTCTGGAGTAGTGACGTTTCTTCCGCAGATGCCCCAAATGCCAATTCAATCGTGACAACCATTCGAACACTATTGTTGGACTCCAAGATATACCGTGCGGCGTCGTTATCCAATCGGCCGAAGACGTCAGGCGTCCCGATTTCTACGAGCAACGATGGCAGCGAAACGATATTACCTTCCCTGACAATCTTCTCGTGAATGGCGTACGCGGGACTCTTGAACCCATCCGTTAAATGCACGTGCTGAGGACGCTCTATACATCCGCGATCCATGAGCGAGCGGCCATTGCGAAGCTTTGGAGGGTTGAAGCCGCCTTGCCTGATCAACCGTCCAAAGATGATCCGTGGAATGAAATCCCATCGACCAGGATATTGAACGGCGAGGCGCTGAGGATTCAGGTCGACCCTATACGCGATGAGTCAGAGACATAAATATCGATAAGGAGCTCGAAACACTGACTTGAGCCTGTTGAAGTTCTCCAACTCCTTCAACCCAGTATGAGAAAGCCTGACAATCTCTGTGAGTAACTCCTTTGGAACCGAAGGGAAAACATCGGATTGTTTTCTGCCATCGAGGATAGGTTGGAGGTATTGGATCAAGAGACCCAGAGTCCATCTGGGAGCTGGTCTCACGACATACGGGGAGGGAGAGTACGCGACAAAGGTCCCGGGTGCCTTCGGTGTCTTGGGTGCCCTGGGTGTCCTGGGGTTTCTCCGCATTTACTGGCACGGACTCTCGGGTACGTATGAATGAGCGGGTGTCTGAAGTTGTTCTTGTACGCTGTAGAAGGTCTGAAGGCCGAGTTCGGATTTGTGACAACTTAAATACTGAAGGATTCCCCTATCTCCAATGGGCAGGCTATGCAGGGCCTCGGAGCGCATTTTCAAAGGACCCCGCACAAGAAGATGGGCGACAATGATAGACAATTAGAGAACAAGATTGTCGGTTTGCAAGTACTAAGTCAACCTCCAGGCAACGCAGGCACTATCCTGATGCCGAATAGAGTTTGGTCGACGAACTTGAGAAGTCGCCGGTCACCTTGAATTTTGATTGAGTAGCAACAAGCTATCGAAGCTTACTTCATGAGACAATTATTACGGGGCTTGTGTAGTGTCAGAGAACAAGGATGACTTCCAGGTACTTGTTGTGGCGTTCTCTGACTAAGATAAACGTCTAGAAGCGCCTCTGCTGACAGCAACGTGTTCCTGGGATTGGTTCGCTTCTTGGCTCGGTTCCTTGCTTTATTGCCATTGTGACAGTTATGTGACTCGAGAGCCGATTCAAGGGCAAACGCGAGGTGACGCGTTCTTCGTTCGCGTGACGTCACGCGAGGAATTGGGTCATCGCAATGACACACACCACCTCGTTCGGCACTGGAACACGAATACAGTGACGACGCTTCCTCAGAACTTACCCCGCCAAAGGGTCAAAATATGAGCTGCGAACGTGGTAGAACGTTCTGTAGGAATCCCATGCCCGAGGCAGTAGTGCGGGAAAGTTTATTCTCGCGTCCTCATAAATAGGACACGCTCAAGGCGTACTTGGATTCATCCCCTATCCTCAATCCAAGGAGTCAAAGCAACTTCCAATAAGCATCTCTTCTTCGTCCACTCACATAAAACTCTCCAATCATGCCCGTTACACTTGTTCTCCCCGAAGGGTGCGTATCTGGGTACCAAAAATCTCAACATATTGATCCATTGACACCCTTACTCCAATGACAGAATCCAGTATGTCCCGATCGTGTTTGCAGCATCGACCTGGGTCGTCTTCTGGCAAGTTGGTCAAGTTGCCAAGGCCCGTGCCAAAGCGAAAATTCTCTACCCACAATGTGAGTCTTGCGAATCAAATCGGGGAATCAATGAACGTGTTGCTTACCAACCCCTAGTATATGCCGAAAAATCGGAGGCAGCAGCAGCCAAAGATGCTTTGGTGTTTAATTGCGTTCAGAGTGAGTCTAGATTGATGTCGTATCTTAATTGCTTTTACTGAATCTGTTTCAAGGGGCGCACCACAATACGATGGAGACTTTACCCCTGGTACTCTTGAGGTACAGACAAATTCTCCATTCTCTTTTTGTCTCTCACAGTACCATCCCTTTCTCAGCGCTTCTATTATTGCCACGAAGTACCCCATCGTAGCTGCCTCTCTTTATGGTGCATGGACTTTGTTCCGCATCCCGTACACCATCGGGTACAGGACCGGTGAGCCCTCAAAGGCAAGTCATCAGGCAGTGCCTCGTTCCTCGAATTCACGAAAATATCCTCTCAGCGAAACTACCTGAAAGCAGCCACGATGAACTTCTTGCTCACTGCTGGTACGTTCAAAAATGAAATCAGTTGTTCTACCAACTTATCATGGCGTCACAATAGGTTTGCTTGCGACATCGACATTCACTGTCGCGAAAAGCTTCTTGGGATGAAATCACTGGGGAGCGTTGCTCTCTTTCATATCGTAGTTTGAGATTATCTTGTGTATGTGATATTTAGGTCATCTCTCTTGGGAATCGAGATCTTCTTGGTTTAATCGAAGTCCTCGAGGCCTGATCATTGGGAGCGAGAAAACGTCGTCTTGGACGGAAACCCCGGCCTCAAGGCAAAGATGTTCAGGATCGAACTTTCCTGTCGAAATATTCAATGATTTCGTTCGACTCGGTCCCGGAACTCTACACGGAAGCTCTTCAAATTCCTGCAAACATTTTGAGGTGTAAGCCCGCTTTGAAAGCGACATCAGGAATGTTTATTCCTCACGGCTGCGCCGCTGTGTTAAGCGTCACCGGTTATTGATCTCCGTGGCGAATCGACATAACTTACGTCTATGGACGGACTCGGACATGCCCCGATGGTTGCGACGAACATTACACTCATTTTGAGGATTTTACTCGGGATCCCTTGTCCCTCAGGCGTACAACAACCACAGTACGGCGTAACTGCACGACCTGTGTGACATCTCCTGAGTCCCCGCCCCGACAACGCCGGTCGCAAAAGCCGGACAACAGAAAATGACCACAGAAATACGTGTCATGGGAGATTTCAATTCCTTTCGCGGTCCCGCGACGCTGTGTCAATCTCATGAATGGTAGTCACTGTTAGTAACGTTGCCTGCGAAACGATATCGGTACTGCGAGTCGATTGATTTGATTCAGCTTGAAGGTTAGCATCTCTTTGTTCTCCTTGACATCTTCCGCACAATAGAACAACGATAGATATTCAAGGTGTTGGCGTCGCCCAGCTGCTTCCTCCATAGTTCCGGGCATCAACCACAACATTGCAAAATGATGGAGGTTATGAGTACATGAACAATTTGAGCAAGTCTGAGCGACCTCCCATGGGTCGTCGTGAAGTGACGTCATGAATCCCACGCGGACCAAGGCTCCCACTTTAGTGCAAGCTTCAAACTTCAAGGTTTCAGACGTCCAATCTGCCACTTGTAGTGATACTACAACAATACCTCAAGAACAACGGAGACAATCCAATTGAAAAACTCGGACCCTTCGTTACAGACCGCATAACGAATACTTTCACGTAACTGCCATATGAAGCCAGTGCCCGTTATCAGTGAGGGACAAGATAAATCTTGTTCTTTTGTGTTTTGGGTTGACATCAAATCTCAGTTGATACAGACCCTGGCGTGGATGATGTGTTGGCGTTGTAGGATGACATCTCCATGGATGTGAAGTGCAACGATGGTCTTATGTTACGTTTAGGTTGCTAGCCCTCTCCTCTCCAGAACTGGAGGTCCTGGCGATCATCGCAACATATGGTGCGTTTCCGTGTCTACCCCGATATCCCCTCCGTTCGTGCACTGATGTCGAGCATAACAGGAAATTCGGACGTAGAGTCATCATAGTCAGTGATCCCTCAGATGCTGATCTGGCGTAGACTTGATAGCGCCAAGCACAAACATCTTCAAGGTGTATCAGGTTCTTTCAAGACATCTCGACACCTATCCATCGGAAAAGGAAAACTGGCCCAATTTCTCGCAAAAGAGGAAGACGACTGTCTCTGTCGGGGCCAGCCGACCTCTCGAGGGCGAAATTCACAGCGCCCAATACTTTCATGGAAGGTCTGCCAACAACGTCGCGATCATTCTATGGCAGTTGACTTGACTGATGTAAAATCGCTGATATGATGCAGGGACGGTCTCGGTGAGATCTCCGAACGTTACCCCGAATTCAATATCGATCCACCTTTCAAATCGACGGACACCCACCCCCAACTCGAGTTGACGACGCGATCAGGCATCGATGTAGCAATAGACCTGATTCATTCGGAGTCCGCCAGAAGCATCACATACATTGCGCTCGGTCCTCTGACAACCCTCGCGCAGCTCAATCGTCGTGAACCCGACTTATTAGGAGATCGTATTGGGAGCGTCATGATCATGGGCGGGGCGTTAGACGTTCCAGGCAACACCAGCCCCGTCGCAGAATGTCAGATTCATACTGTATCCATACTCGTACCCACGACATAGCTGATCTTGGTTTTCGGCCTCAGTCAATTTCTTTGCAGATCCATACGCAGTGCATGAACTCTTCACACCCAACTCCGGCCCTGGTTCTTCTCACCCCTTGCCTGTTGACCGAACTATTCTCCTTCCATTGGATATCACTACACCTCACGAATTACCGTTCCCCCAATATCAAGATCTTGTTGATCCATCTCTCGTCCATCCATCACAATCACCGCCTTCCGGCGTTGATCATGCCAGAGGATCGCCACTAGTCCACTTCACAACCGCCTTTCTCGAGAAAACAAGGGAAATAATGATCCAATTCGGAAAGGATGCTATGGAGCTGCATGATATCTGTGCGGTCTGGTGTGCGATTGACAACCCGCCACGAAAGGGATTCTCGGAGGATGTAGTCAATGTGGACCTGAAAGATGGCTGGAAGGTTCTCAAGAGGAAATTCCAGATCGAAAGGTTGGTTCTCATGTCACTGTCAAATGATCTTATCAACATATCTTTTACTTTCTCGATTTCGACACAGAACAGGAGAACTGACTAGAAGGATGCTGGTCATTGATAGAAGAGATGATCAAGGAGCGTATGCTCCTGGATCTAATCGAGCAGAAGTTCAAGCCGAGCTGGAAAAACATAATTTCCACACCCACGGGTTGTTCGAATCCACCGCCGTTCCAGTACAGGTGGACGTAGAAGATGCTAGCATGGCTCACCCCCCGAGCACGACTACAAAGGGCAAAGATACAGGTCAGGGTGTGAACGTGGTTATGGCCACCCCCGGCCCTGATAAGCTGTTGAAGTTGATGATGCGGCGCGTCTGGGGGATCGGTCGCTAGGAAATACCGTGTTATCAATTGCTACCATTTAGCACCAATGTAGACTGTACAGAATGTTGTATGTATTGATCAAAGTAGACAATGTTCCGTGATGTAATCGTACACAATACACAAAAAGCTTGCGATTGAAAGAAGAATCATTACAATCATGATCATGCTACTACGTTCTCGATGAACACATCGCTCTTCTTGTCGAAGTCTTCTGAAGGTGGCCGTTCGGCTTTGATTCTCTGCTTTGATTTCTCCTTCCAGACGGCCAGTTCGTCTATAGGCCGGAGTCTAAACCCTCCGTGCAGGGTTTGATGAATCACAATGCCGCTGGAAAAAAAACATACCCAGCGTCAGATAGAAAGCACGACACAGCAAATCATTACACCAACAGTGCATAGACGGCTGTCGTGAAGAGGCTATATCAGCGGGGGCAATAGGTATAAAAAACCACGATCCGTGTGACGTACTCATTGCAGCATATCCAGTGAACGGAACAACATACGATAACCTTGTATTCCGATCTGCGATGGAGCCTTGTGCGGGTGGATACCATGCACCACCTCCGACACCCTAATTACACAGATTAAACCCTACGAAACATCAGAGAACATCAATAGAAAGTCAAACCATCACGATCAAACCCGAGCCTCTTTTAGTGTATTTTCCTAGATTCTTCGTACCCAGGGTGAATATCACCTATGGACCGCCTCAATCAGCATGTTTGAACAATGATAACAAAGAGGGTCAAGAAAACTTACAGGGTAGCAAATGGACTCAAAAAAAAACAAAGTGAAGAGGCATCCTATTCCCGAGACACCGGGGGAAAAAGCAACGGCCATACTGAATGCTGAACACGCAATCCCGTACAAGGTCAGCAACAAGGCAGGGTCGATAAAATTAAGAAGGGCGACGCCAACAAATCTAGGGGCCTGTGAATCACTGGTTTAATGTAATGCGAGGAAAGCTTCTCACCGTCCAACCGTAAACGTAATTTGACAGTAAGAGAATAGTTGACTCGCATGCGACTTGGAAATCCCGATATTCTGATCTACCATGTAGTTCACTGCTAAAGACGCAACGCCAACCTGGGCCCCACTGTGCGAGAATGAGAGAAACCGGTTCACCAATAGGATTGATGACAATCAGGATCTCTTACTGACACGTAAGTTGTCTGTGCTATCCTATACAACCGGCGCATTCAGTAACGGGTGCAAAGATATGGAGTACAATGCTGCTCACCACCCGAAAATACACCGGTACTGTTTCCAGAAGGGCTCATCATCATTCGTGAGACCGACCTCATGCATCTCATCGGCAAGCGCATCCCCACTAATCTCAGGTAGATCACAGAAGCTACAAGAAATTCTATCAGTAATCTCGGTTTGCTGGACAGGAGCCTGCACGCACTAAAACAGGATGTTTAATACCACCCCTAAGCCCGCTACGGCGAGATAGACCCTGAAAGGGAATCAGGCAGTATCAAGGGAAGCTCTGTTAACCATGCTTACCATTGCACCGTATCGAGTGAGGTCGCATTCTTACCGAGGAAGAACCACCGTGAGGCAATCATGGGACCAGCAAACGATGCAATCCCTTGAAACCCTTGACTGAAGTTCAGCCTTGCAGCGGCGTATTTGGGAGAGCCCAAAACGGCAATGTATGAATTGGCGGCAACTTCAAGCGCAGAGAGGCCACAACCTGCAGGGATCCGTCAGATTGTTAGGAACAAACGGAGCGGGAGTGCTGAGAAGGCACAAACCGATCACAAAGGTACATCCCACAAAGCCTCCATACTTCTGGAATTTTGCCGAAGGCCAGAAAAAGATTGCTCCGAGGGAGTACAAACCAAGTCCGACATGGATTCCTTTCTTTACTGCGATGAGGGATACATGAAACCAACAAGGAACAAAGAAGGTACCTTGTACCCGTACTTGTTCATCTAACCGGACGTCAGAGAGTATTATGGAATCGAAGCCGATTGTAGCTCACAAACATGCCCGCAAAGGGCGAAAACACAAAGTAGGCACCCTTCAAACACTATTGTCAGTGCGTTCGGAGGGAGATCCGACGGCGTCTGATACGGACAAAGTACGCAAGCTGCAGTAGTGTACTCTGGAGCTTGGAGATGTTGAATACGGTTTGAAAGTGTGCATTGAGTACGTCCAGGAGCTGTACGAAACACGGAGGTCAGCTCGGAACTCGATCTAGAACCCTGTAATCAACGTACACCGTATGCGAAACCCCAAGTAAAGAACAAGGATGTCACCAGTGCGAATGCAAAGACCCATTGCGCGCGAGAAAGCTGGGTGCCTAATCCGACAATGGCGTGAGTTCTCACAAATCGAGAAAAGCAATGAGGGACCTACCAGTGACACCAACTGAGGTGGCCATGGAGGTGAGAAGGCAGAATCAGCGACCTTGAATTGATATTCTTCCTTCGGACTAAATAGGCCTCACAGAGGGCCATGCATGACCTTCAACCCCACATGAACATGGGGCATCAAGAACAATGTGTGTGTCAAATTCACCGTCACCGCCTGGGAGAAAACCTTTGTAAAAGGCGTTAAGTCCCCATTCTCGTGACAGGGTTGCGTTAGTTTCAGCGGACCGGCAAGGTGACCTGTGGGGAATTTGTCTGGATTGGGTTTGGGAATCGTGTGCATCCGATATCTCGCAGGGAAAGTGGACTTCCTGACCAACGATTTGGCGACGTAGAGCGACAAACGAGCGGTCCGGTCTGACCACCGTCGCGTCAAGTTGTAGCCTCGCCCGGTCGATTGTCACATTGCTCAACTGAGGGGAGCCATTTCGCTGAAAGCATTGATGACCCGACGTGATAATACCGACCCCGCAAGTGAAGGTGAGCGAACAACCTGAATTGGCAAAACGCCATGTGGCAAACGACTGATTTGCTCCCGAGCTTTTCATATTTCCCGCGCCACAAAGTCTCTGAAAACGTGGGCGGGTGGATTTCGTTGAGATCTCACTTCCCGGGCGTAGTATCTTCAGAATCCCCGAGGGACCGTTCCTTGGAAGCAGTGCTCGTTTCCTGATACGATACACCACAGTAGAAAGAAAGAACACTCTGTTCAATTTTAGAAAATGAGTCTTCCAGGCTTTGCCACATTCCTCGCAGTTAGCATTTCATCTCGACCTACGATAATTTCTCTGGGACCAATGATATCTTCAGGATAGGTACCCAAAAATAAAAGCCATCTATCCAGACGAGGGTCGGAGAAAATGGAAGCTCCGAGCAATTGAGGAATTCTGGGGGCTGACGCCTAAGCAACGAGTCGCATATACCCAAGTAAAGTCGAAAAATTCTGTTCTATTCTAGCTGTTAATCCCAACTCAAAAAATACCATCGCCGCAGAACGACGACACGCAACCGCATGTGGGCCACAGCTTTGACGCCGATCCAGACCGGATGGACGACGAAATCGGTAACGAAGCGCATAGTTCGGGAATTTTGCTTCGTACAGACTACTCGGACGAACAAGCTTGGCAGAACTTCCTCGAGAAGCTCCACGAAAATGAATCCGAATTCTCCTCGCTTGCCGCAATGGAGCCAGAAGAAGAGGAAGACGACTCGAGCGACTCGCAAGATGAAGAAATGGATGACGATCGGGACTCACCTTCCGAACCCACGGAGGCTGGTGGGACAAATCATCCTGATCAAGATGAAGAAATGGGGGAGAATAGCCCAGGAAATGACGAGGAACTACACCCACCTATTTTCCGTATCATCAACCCGCCTGAAACATCATCCCTACGGTCGCTCTTCACGTCCATTTCTAATCTTGGGTCCCTCCGGCTCTTGAACGACGTTGACATACGCCACGCACCCTTACCCCCACAAGGTACTAAGAGGGTCAAACCACCTCATAGGCTCATAGACAAGGACGGCTTTCAAGAAATATACCGAGGAAAGAGAATATGGATATATGATTTACGATCCAACCGCGACCAAAGTGTAAGAGTCGTGGGCCAACAAGGTGACATTTATGGCACAGCGACGTGAGTGTATCATTGTCTCCCGAAGGAGATCTCCAAGTCTCTAATCTGCTCTGATTTGGTTTCAAATTCTTTCAATTACAACCACCGTTTCGGCAACCCACATTCCAGCGCGGACAGTTGGAGGGCGCGCGTCAGCCATATCTGTGAACTCCAAGTCAACCTCGCCTCGGGAGCAATGAAAATCGACTTCGGAGGGCTTGACAAGTACGATTACCACGAGCGTGTGCGGAATATGGCAGAATCAGGATTCGCAACCGGTTGAATAATTATAAAATATCATTTTCTCAATCAGAACTAGAGTCAGAGCTACCATAAATCAACCTATAGAGTCTACGAATGCCAGAATGCCTATGTTGAAGCTCGCCCACAAGCATCGATGTTATTCCCGCTGCAGCCACTTGACTGCTGAGCTAATCCAAGTCCACCGAAAGGAAGGCTGCCGAGAGATACGGGGAGACTGAGACCATCGAGACTCGGGTTAACAAAGCTGACAAGAGATTGATTTCCGTCCCCATTTGGTGGGCTGGCGTTCCTCTGCGAGGAGTTGGGAATAGCACTGTTGGGATTGTTGCTGTTGGCGTCACCTGGGCCGTTGGGACTTCCGAAGCTTTGAAATTGTGCGGGCTGAGGACCAGAGGACGATTGCGCAGGATTTCCAGCTGTGTTGGGAGCGGCAGGAGCAGATGCAGGAGCCTGTGACGCGCTGTTCCCGGGCGATGCAGAGTTTCCGTTGTTTCCAGAGTTTCCGTTGTTCCCAGAGTTGCCGTTGTTGTTTCCAGAGTTGCCGTTGTTCCCAGAGTTCCCAGTATTTCCGGCAGCATTTCCAGCGTTTGCGTTATTCCCAGAATTTCCAGCGCCCGAATTATTTGCAGGGGGTGCAGGCGAGGCTGAAGCCGAGACTGAAGCGTTAGGATCTTGAGCCTGAGGTGCAGGCGGAGGAGGATTGTTTGCAGGAGGTGGGGGTGAGGCAGAAGCCGAAACCGAAGCATTAGGATCCTGAGCTTGAGGTGCGGCTGGAGGGGGAGCGCTGGCATTCGAGTTACCAGATCCATTGTTACCGGAAGAAGGATCGGGGCTGCCTGCAAACGACTGGTACGCGAATGATGGCGGAGCGTTGGGGCCACCATCACCAGGCGAAGTTGGGGCTCCATCCCCTTGACCTGGGTTGCGTTCGTTTGCGAGGTTAGTGCGACCATTTGGCAATTGCGAATTCGGGGCGCCACCACCAAGGCATCGCTGTAATTGTTCGATGAGATTCCCAACTGTAGAATCGACACCGAGTGACTCGGGGGTAACTCCTCCAGAAGTGAGGGACGCGATGGTACCCGCAGGGTCAACAAATGAGACGCCCAAAACCTGGCAGGTCACAGCCTAACAGCAGACCAATATGAGCGCGGGCCATCCGATTGAGGTGCATCACTCACGCTGACTGGGTCCGAAGCAAGATCCCTACGGGAAAGACGCTGGACTTCGGTGGGGTTGCGATTATGAGTCGAGTCCTACAACGGTGTTAATGCGACAGAATAACAGATGTGGTATCAGTAGGGGTACCTGTTCAGGTTCGGTGAGCAGTGGACGAGCGCCTGAAAACCCAACAAGGAGCAAGACTGGAAGAAATGCAGAGAAGGTGTGCATGTTTGAGGAATGATGTCGTGAGGACGTCGTAAAGAACGTGTATTATCGTAAGATAGAATGTGAACGAGAGAGAGAATGAGGGAATGTGAAGGTGATGGGAGGTGGGAGTTGGGAAGAAGGAACGTTAGAGCAGGAAGAAGTTGGCCAAGTTGGTTTTTGGACTGGACGGAAACTCCCGCGGCTGACATTGAGAGCACGCGGATCGCCGACCCAACTCGGGAGGACATTGACAGAGTATACAGCAACTAAGAAGCACCGCTTTGTCAGACAATTTCCATCCCCATTCGGAAACGCACCGAACATAGAACAGAACAGAAGACCACCACTTTCCGTTCCGCGGAACTCATGGAAACGAACAGAATCTCTCAAGACAACGACAACAGAATCGCCACGTTGTCCTTGTATGCATTGAGATACCAACGATAATCTTTTCGTATATCAGCCGTGAAGATTCCTCCAGATAGCCAAGACGACAAGGTGGCAATGCGCCTTCCGCACTGTATGCATCCTGCATGATCATAAATCAACTTTCCTATATGTCACAGATCCGGGGCGTCTGTCGTCTCTCGTGATAGAGAATGGGCATGCCGCGTGTATGATGTATTTGTAGGGGACCTCGAGGAATATCATCCAGGGTTCACAGACTTCGAATGTGCAATGAAGTGTCAGCAGCTGATACACATCTCGAAGCAGCCAGGGTTCGAGGCGGTGGAATGTGCCTGAGAGCATTACGAACCAACCCCCCTCGAAGCGTTAAAAGGTAGGGTAATCACAATATGAGCATATTGAAGTGCATGCCCACTCGTGCCCGAGAGACTCGGACGTCGCCTCCTGAGACCTCTGCACAAGGACGACTTGTCTGGACCTGCCGTGCATGGTGGTTGACCGATCAAAACTAGAGGGGATCTCGTTGATGGTACAAGTTGATTTCGGGAGTGACATGATTGCGAGCCAGGGTGCCGTACAAGGCAGGTCGTCACCCACACCGCAGGGATGTATTGACCACATTGAACCAAGGGTAGACGCCTTCTATCGGTCCATATTGTAGATCCTCTGATGCCCTTGTATCCTTCAGCTGAGCCACAACGATTGTCTGAAATCAGGGATAATAAAGTTGATCAGAAATTGGACTGCCGATAAAGAAGAGACGATACCCCCGTACGGTGTGGCCAATCGACGCAGAGTATCAGTTTTGCGGTGTTCATTACGGCAGAGAGGCGTTGGGCCGGCGGGCGTCTGCGCGCGATGCCCACCTGAGACCGAAATCTATTTACATCAAGCACGAGTGCGGCTAGCGCGGCTAATTGACGTCGCAAATAGAGTTCCACGAGATGAGATCTCTGCTGCGAAAGCCTTGGTGCTCTTGTGTTGCCCCTCAGGGAGCGTGGAAAGGATAGGTGACGGTGTTTGATGTTTTCCGCCAGAGTGATGCATCTGGGGTATGGAAACATGGTCGGTGGTGAGTTGTCTGTAAGGTTTGTACGGCATCTGGAAGCGTGGAACCGAGTGGCTGCCTCGACTGTGATGGAGATGCTCCCAAGTGACATTGGACAATGGGATATCCTCCATATTTTGGTATCACGGGCGATCAGGGTCAATGAAATACAGTTGGAAAAGACAGGCGGGCGCTCCGACCTGAGCGAGTGAATGGCAGACAAGCGCAGCGGCAGTCGGTTTGCCGACGAATCCGATTACGATCCGATGGCACAGACGCTGCAGGAACGAGCGCTTCCCTTGCATCGTCTCGTCTTCTCTCTTTGGCTTCATTCCATCCTCATACCCCCCAAGCGCCCACAAGTCAAAATCCGTCAAAATCCCCCCCATCAGATGAGTGGCCCTCTTCAACTTTTACAACCCATCTTCGGTTGGTCTCTCTCCTCACCCTGACCCCTCCCTGTCTGTCCACCTCCCTGTACCCTTGACAAGCTCTCCTTCTAGGTTCCATTCCAGAGTAATGACCAGAGGAAGGCGCAAGGACATGTCCATTCCCCCCTCAAGGGCTTTGCTCCAGCAGCGAGACTATCGGGCACGTAAAGCCCAACATGTCGCAGACCTCGAGGAGCGCTGCCGCAGACTCGATACAGAAAATAACGAGCTCCGCAAGGAGGTCGAGGATCTCAAACGCCGCCTTACTCAAGTCCCTGTTGGACCATCAGGTGTCAACCCAGAGCTGGTACGTACCCACTATTTGCACTGTCGGAGATGTCCCATGAGCACGGGCGATGCTTCCCCTCATGTCGTCCTTGTCCGCAACCTGTTCCATATTCCCAACGAACGAGTCAGCCTCGCTTTCGCCCATATATCCGGTTTCGGCCATTGCCCAGAAATGGTTAGGGACCGAACATTACGTGCTCCGCATTCGCGGCACAGTCTCTATATTATTGTTCATGACATGCACCAGTACGGTCTGGGCTCCATACTCATACCACTTATTCCAGGCTCGGGCATCGTCAGACCTAATGCAACAGTTAACAGCCGCAGCATCCTCGCTTGCCCGTTTCCAACAGGCGGCGGCTCTCAATCCCACAGACTTGTCTGCCCCATCGACAAGTAGGGCTCCATCCTCGAGCCCTACTCCCTTACCACCTGCTTCGACCCTCTTCCATCTTTCCCCTCTCCCTGGAATATCCCCGCCTCATTTGAGGCAGGCACAGTCTTACTCTCCTCCTAGTATAGGCTCTACACCTCCAAAATTCCCCACACTTCCATTACCCAGACCACAGCACTTCTCTCCACTCCACCAGCATTCGCCTTTGAACGCTCGGCAAGGCCCGGGAGATTACCAACCTTGTACTCCCCCTGTCAATCAGGCAGCCTTGCCCACTGGCCGTCGTTATACGGATCCACCGCCTCCAGCCCATTTCCATCCTTCTCAACATCAGTCACCTCGGCAGTCGCATCACGATAGAGCTCCACCTCTTCAGTCCAGGACCCACGTTACACCGCCCCATTCATCTATTCCCAAACTGACCCCATCCCGATGGGAAGAGCTGAGGGATCCTGAGTGCTGTGCCGGGTACTTTGATTGTGAAGGTGTGGCGGAGGACAGCGACCACGATAGAAGTGATGACGACGAGGACGATGATATGGGTGCCCCTGCTAGTAGCATTAGTGCCACAAGCAGTGGCAGCCGAAGATCACAAGTCACGCCGCCAACATCCGACGTTAGATCCATGAAGGATTGATAGAAATGGTAATGATATCCCTGAGCTTCTTCCCTTCTTTTCTCTGCATCCTAGCAACAACCCGGAAAATCAAACTGTATCGATGCCCAAATTTCTTCCCCTGTTTCGTTTCGTACTCTGTTTATTTATTCATTGTCACCGGTTGATGAGCTGTCATAGCTGTCTTTGCCACTCCCAAATGCGTTTGGACAATTAACCCCTTCTCCCTGTCCATTTTGATGTATACCCAGAAGCTGTATCATTTCTTGCACTCCCTTCTCCACACTCCTATCTCCGTTCTCTGGGTCATTTTTTTTGTATCCCACGCTTGTAACTCGGACACTCGCCCCTGGCTCGGGCCAGAGCACAGGATAGAGCATGTGTATCCGCGAACCTCTCAGCTCAATGACTTGAATTCAATCATATCAGCCTTATGAAACAAAGATCGAGTGAAACCTGCAATGACCAGATTACCCTAAATGGGCACTGTCAAGAAGCTCCTGGTAAACAGGTACAAACAGACCCCGGCGGTCGCTTCAAGTGACTTTTCCCAGGATCAGTTGGCAGGTTGACGATCTGTTGTTCACGCAACCTCTTCCGTTCCGAGTTCCACGTCCACGTGGAAACGATTCCACTGCACGACTTTGTATTCGTACATGCCACTTGTTGACTTTATGGTACTCCGAGAGGGCCACGTTTCTAAACTCCCAAATGAGTCGCCTGCTCAGTACCCGTCTGGGGGCTGTATGCAAACTGAGACGAGGATCGACACCTGTATTAGGATTCTAAAAACATCGTGCTAGGTTTGGACAAGTACTTTGATCCCCTTTATGGGCACATCTTGTTTTGGATAACGGCATACGACTTTGAACTGCAAACCAGTTACTCGGAAAGCTCAGGTGTATCAGCAAATAGGGTCCCGTTGATACTGGGCGGATATCTGTCACCCTTTGCCGCATCTGCCTTGCTAGCGACCTCCCGAACTTCGAGTAATTCTTCCTGGGTGAGTTGGATTCCCAATGATCCCACGTTTTCTTTGAGGTACTAATGCTTTGTGTCAGTGCCCTCGACTGAATGCCAGTTTGGGGATTATATACAGTACCTTGATTTTGGACGTCCCCGGGATAGGGATGATATCGGGACCCTGCGCGAGAAGCCAGGCAAGCGAAATTTGGCCGGCGGTGGCATTGTGTCTTTCCCCAATTGTTTTCAATCCGTCTACTAATTCAAGGATGTTTGGAAAGTTTTCTTCGGAATATCTGATACAGGGCGTGATGTGATTCAGGGTGGTGTAAAGTAATAATGTGAGTGGGTTGTTCATTACCTCGGAATCTCTTTTCTGAAGTCGCCGTCTTCCAAGTCTTGTGGCCCTTTCTGTATGCTTCCTTTAGAGATTGCTGATCATGTTTCAGAGCAACGATCAACGACTCACGTATCTTCCAGTAAGCAATCCTCGACCCAAAGGAGAGTAAGCGATGATGGTAACACCGAGTTCTCTTGCAGTTTTGAGGAGATTAATCTTATCATCTTCAATGTCGAGCGTAAAAGGTGAATATTCCACTTGGACGGCGGCGATCGGGTGAACCGTGTGAGCTCGTCGAAGGGTTTCTGATGAGCACTCTGAGAGTCCCAGATACTTGACCTTGCCAGCCCTGCGTAAGTGCGATTATCGTCAAGAATATTGAATAGAGAAGAATGATTTTCGAAAGGACCCTACTTCACACATTCTGCCATTGCCCGGATTGTATGCTGATGGGAGAGTGAGCTATGATTATCACGAATGTCGTGGGTATCCAACAAACCTCAATGGGAACGGTCACGTCGGGCCTACGAAAGAACATCAATAATGGAAGTTCGAGTCTAAGTCAAAGATACGCGAACCTGTGCAGATAGTATAGATCAATCTGGTCTACTCCAAGCCTTCCTAGAGACCTTGAGAGTGCTTGGTGGACGTATTCAGGTGACCCATTGATTACTTTTCCATCTTGGAAAAAGAAACCAAATTTGGTTGCAATGAATAAATCATCGCGCTTTCCTGACCGTTTGAACCTGCGAAATTCACTCTGGATCAATGATATTCGTGGGACGAGAAGCAGGGGGATCTATGCTACCATTTCCCGAGGAGGTCTTCGCTGTCACCGTAAATGTCTGCCGTGTCCCAGTATGTGCATCCCTCCTCGTAAACTGCATCTAGGAGCTACGTAAATGCGGACTGTCAATTGATATTTTGATGACATCTGTCGCAGGCACCCTGAGGACAATTATACGCACTTTGAACCTTTCCTCATCTGGGGGTGGGGTGCCATATCCAACTGATAGGCCCATAGCGCCGAATCCAATTGCAGTGACTTCTGTGGTCCCAATTTTACGAGTAGGAAGGCCCGGGCGTGGCATCTCTTGTCACTTTCAACTTGATATGTTTCACTGGATATTCGTTACAGACGAGGTTGAGAGCAATGTCGTATGCCCGGATGGCAATTTAACCATTTGCTCTTCTTATAGTTGCCCGGTATAGGATTACACTCCGTCCGTGAACGTCATCAGTCCGAGTCGGCGCTCGCGCCTCTGTCAGCCTTGCGTTTGTCACCAGCCTCGAATTGCCGTGCTCACCGGGAATTACGGGTGTGATAGCGTAGTGTGCGGAATATCTGGAGGAACACTTTCACAATCGATCGATCAATATGCTATTACAGTCCTACACACCCGGGGCTCATGTTTACCGTCGTGTTCGGGCGCAATACGCGTACGGTACTAGGGACTCAGGGCATTCAAAGTCAAAGAACTGATATGGGGTAGTCTTCATAGTCGACTCGGATCTCGATTATCTGTCCTAGGATTGATAGATTCAATTTATATCGGGAAGTAGTATACAGTCTAGGACACTCTGTGAGAGGATAAGTGTATAGTGATCTGATATGCCGAGAGTACTGAATGACTACGGTTGAGTCATCGGGGCGGAGTGCATACAGGCAAGATACGCGAGGTTCAGGAGTCACCGAGAGGACCGTCGGAAGTTGTCTCTACGAGGGTCACCCTCGTTAGTTCCGTATGATCTGATTATCGTTTTTATATCACCAACTACAGCTCGGAGACTACCTTCCGATTGATTCTTACACCCTTCCCATCTTCTCCGTTCTTGAGCAAGTCGATCCGCAGGTTCCCTGTATAGTTGTTCTCCCGCATCCACTTCTCCAAGGTATAGCCTCTTGGATTGACTTTCCTGATCCAATTCATATCGCGGGTAATGATGTCGTCTCGCCAGAGCGACCACCATGCAGTGAAATTTGTCCTCCAGGTCGTCACACCCTCGACTTTGACGCCTTTATCGAGATCGTGAGCAAGGGGCAGATCGACATTGTCAAAGTTATTGAACCACTCTTCGAAGGTTTGGTAGTGCGCAATGGCTTTCTGACCGGTCACCTTTTGGAATGTCGAGACGAGGTAGTCCCAGCCCACGATGTCAGACGCGACTTCGAGCTCCTTGCCAGAGACTGCTTCTCGGTGGTCGAAGGTGTAGCGTGCGAAAAATCCCAGATCGCGTAGAGCGATCATTGGGACGTGCCCTTCCCCGACTGGAGTGGCGAAGACGAGGGTACCATCTTTGCGCTGGCCCAGAGGGCCAAACATGTGCTACATTGCATAGAGAACGCGATCAACATCGGAAGATACACGATGCTGGCGACGTGGACTTACTATTCCCAGCATCTCTATATAGGGACCTGTTGTCACCACCGTCCAGGTCATTCCGTGGGACAAGGAGGTTTGGGACTTCATCCAATCGGCAACACGTCCTTTGGCATCATAATGCCCGCACTGATACTTCGGATTATACCCTGATTTCTGAAGTTTCCGTTAATCAGGAGCACGACCTACCGAATGGGAAGCTCACGGACCTTGTATCCATAGTCGAGGCTGCTCCAAACAAAGTGTTTTACAGTACCAACCTCTTTGGCTAGTTCGAATATTCTGATGCCGAGGTACGTTTCTTTTTCTTCGCCGACGGTGAACCCATCAACATTGATCCAAGCGCCATGTACGCCTCGGAGAGCTGAGATGATGGAAGGTATATCATCAAGCGAACCTACGCGGAGATTAGATTTGCAATGTAAACGGGATGGGGATGAGATTACCTTTCACACATTCCACTCCTTTCTCCGAAAGTTCCACTGCGCGCTTGCCGTGAGGGTCTCGGGTGAGAGCCCGAACAACGTATGGAGAGGGTAACCCATCCTCAGATGGAGCAAGGAGTTTGTCGATGACGGCGATTCCTTGTGCGCCAGTAGCACCAAGTACAAGGATGAGTTTCTTGTTGGAAGACATTTTGGATATGAAATGATGATAATCCCTTAATTTCACTTCATTTATACTGTGTTCTGACGGGAGCGCCATGCTGACATCCCCCGACCGAGGGATTATGAATCCACAGCGGGCACAGAGGGGTGACCGAACGATGGAGCAAAGTCGAACCACAAAACCTGGCCTCGGCCATCGGGCTCGGTTTGCTTCAGTATTCCAGATACACGACCCACATTGCCGTTGACGAAGCCCACCTTTGGGACCTATTGACGGATGATCACGATTGTTGTTGTCTCACTGTCTGCCAAAACCTGACGGTTTTAGAATGGAAGACTTTGTTGAAGATGGGCACCGCAGGGAGCACCGTAAAGAGATGGGAGCTTATACATCGAGGGGTATTTGCTAGCGCTGGCGTATCCTGAACAACAAACTGTTTCATAATGCGAACCGGAGATAAGGTGAAGTGCTTTCATACACCGTCGGGCTCTTTAGATGAGTATATTAATCACATAAAGCATTGCAGCATATCATCAAAGTCAAGACTTACGATGAATTCCGTGCTCTATTCGCGCCGCGCTCCAACCTCAATTTGAATTCAAGCCTAGTAGTTTACAGGGTTGATCCGAGCAATGCATTCAAAGGCCAAGCCAATAGAAGAAGATCTCAGATCAGAGGTGTCGGATAGACATGTTTTCGTTTCTTATAGATGAGATATAGCGGTTTGGTTTGTATGGTATCAATTCAGGGGATCGGGACACTCGAAGACTCGGAGTTGAATGAGGTTCACTTGGCGTTTGTGCCACCTCCCAAAGGGGTAAGCGGAAGAGGGCAATGAAATACAACACCAAACAACGCAAATGTAAGTGGCGATATCATGAAATGGCAATTGTGCTCTGTAAAATTGACAGTCAAGATTTCAGGCACACGTACAGCGAAAAAAAAACATTCAATAGAAAACCGTTTACCATTGCTTGTTCAACGCGGATCATTTATGTGCAAGGATGTCTTCTTCGAAAATTTCTTTGTTTTTATCTGATAAGCCGTTATCAGAAATAATGTGGTCCGAAGAGCCGGCGCATGTTTGCCACAACGCCAGCTGGATTGCCACCTTTACCACTACCTTCCGTATCCTGCAAAGTCGCGTGCTCCTCATTTCTTGATACCTCCACCCTTGACTTTCTATCGGATTTCCTCAGTTTGCTTATGTCGACCTCTCAATAAGCTCCACTCAAGAATGTTTCAGGATGCAACTCTCTTCTCCGCCACCTTCCCACTCCCATTCCGTGTTCTGTCTCTCGTAGGCCTAGGAATATTCTCCTGGGCCACGAATCTTCATGGCCTGCAGGCTCTCGGCATCAATGCTTCTTCCGCACTTCATCTCAATAGCCACCTCAATCGAAGTCAATATGCCGAACGTTTTCTTCCCGGAGCGCGGCATCACAGGTTTTCAGAACCTCCTGCACCCTATTCTCCAGTCTACAAGCTGCTCTTTCAGTATAGTTTCCTGACACTTATTGCGTGGCTTCTGTACTGCCATGCTACTCAAGGGAAGCTGGAGTTGGTCGACGTGTATAGGTTCATACCAGCCGTGATATGTCTACTGCTGTTCATGTTCCTGATCAGTCCGTTCAAAGTGTTTGAGAGGTTTGAAAGAGATGCATTCCTCAGGTATGTTGTATTCTTACCTTTACGTTATGGATAGACTCAAAAGTCCTCTTCAGTGCAATTAGCAGATGCTTGTTCAGCCCACGGATATACTTCGCTGATGTTGTGTTCGCCGATGTCTTCACCTCATTTGCAAAAGTGATAGGTGACGTGTGGTTATCTGCTGGTATGCTGCTTCCAGGAGGAAGCCTTCTTGTCCCCCCTGCTCAGGAAGGTTGGCTTAGATGGATATTACCGACCTTGATGAGGTGAGCGCTTTTGGATACTTTGGTGACGTCCTTGGCTCAAATGTCGCTTACCCCCGCCCCTTGAGTCCACAGCCCTACCCTTATGCTCGTCACGATTTCGTCAATGCCTAGTTTGAATAATCTCAGCCCCACTTAACGAAAGCCAAGAAGCCCCCTGATATAATAGCGCGATCAATGTATGCGTCGTCCTTCCCAGTGATATATCTATCTGCAGCCCAGCGGATTGTGGTCACTGATCTTTTGTCGTCTCCTGGCCAGGAGGCAGAGAAGGAGTCATGGCATACAGACTGGTTGTTGTTCCGGCTCTGGTGCGTCTTCACGTAGTCTCTCTAACTGCCAACTCATGAGGTCTTACTATACTATAGGTTACTAGCTGCTCTTGTGAACTCCCTTTACTCGTTCTGGTGGGATGTGACTCACGACTGGGGCTTTGATCTTCTCCTTCCGAGACGATCCCATACCTCGTCCGAACCAAGACCTCGAACACCACCCAAACAGCTAATGTTGCCACACCTGCATTCACGCATGTCCCTGTTGTCCAGCCCCATTGAAGACGAAGAGAAGAGTCGAAGCCCGTTGGAAGGTGGTCAGGTCCTAACGATACCTGGGCGTCGCGATCAATATCCGTTCGGACTTCGTCCGACCCTTCTACTTCCTCTGCCTGTCTATCCCTTCGTGATAGTGGCGGACCTGTTCCTCCGTTTGACGTGGTCTGCCAAGCTTTCCAGTCACCTACACTCTTTCGTGTCAGGGGATCTGGTGATTTTCTGGATTGAGATGGCTGAAGTGGTACGAAGATGGATGTGGGTGTTCCTTCGTGTAGAATGGGAGGTCATCAAGCAACAGGAAGGGCATTACTCAGGAAGTCCGCGCACTCCCTATTATGATGAGATGGGTACAGCTAGTGCGACCACGTCACAGTTCAGGTTGCATAGAAGGGAAGGCTCGGAGGAAGAATACGAAATGATCAATTCAGATCGTGGTGGAGGCGGTTCTGAAGTAGGGTAATAGTTGTGTGGAATATGCGGATCTCCACCCCGCAGGCACAGGGAGGATTCGGGTTCATGAGCTATGAATAGCGTACATAGGGTGAGTTGATCAATTCCTGTCATCCGATTCTTGCATGAAATTCACTTGATTGCAGATAATAATCACTCTCTTTAGACATCGATCGACGCCTCCGTGTCACCGTGGGATTTCTCACGTTTCAGAGGTCAAGACAACCTGGTGAATGGGTGGGTACTCTTGAGGGACAAGCATGAGCCCATGACAGGTTGAGAACCTCTTTGGCTTTGTCAGTCGCGCATCCTGGGGATTCTGTCTCGCACGTTTTATTGGACACCCCTGAGAGGTCCTATTCACCAGACAGCATAAACTGTTGAAGAGGTCTCCATATCAAGAGGGTCAAGTGAAGTGTGGGGGTTGATTTCCCCGGACCGCTTAGATCTATCTCGCATATGAATCTCCATAAACCGCCCATGCGTCAGCTCAACTGAAACTCCCCTGCGATCATCACCTTGGCACTGAAACCGTATTGATCGCCCGGAACATGTCGCCACATTATCGAGATGAGTATGCCTCACAGGATCACCGACTCGCCCATAGAGAGGCTGAGAGGACTAGGGATAAAGTAGTCCATG
>JANAWD010000547.1:0-28860 GCA_027627245.1 Meripilus lineatus | reverse complement strand
TTTCAAATAACAGATTAGATAGATTGATTAGTAGAAGACTTCAGGTTAGTACCTCTTATTATCTTCAGTCTGAGGTTTTAGCTCTTTTGATATATTGCTTTTACTCATAACCAGAAAGTATTATCTGTATTTCTCTTTATCTTTTATCTCTTATATTATCACTAGTGCCCTTTTCTTTCTCAAAGTAACATTTAGTTAAAAAGATAGTTATCATAAGTGCTAGCTATATCTTCTACCACTTAACTAGATTATAGACCAATATCTATTACCTTGTTAAATAATTATAGAGTATTGGTAATTATACAATTTAACTATTATAGTTGACATAATTATAACATCTTACTCATATATATAATTGACTAAAAGTATGAACAGTTAACTATTTAATTATAAATTGTTTAAATAGATGAAATTGAAGTAGTTTTTCTCTATATTTTGGATAAATAATATATCAATATGGGCTCTCCAATTAGAATATATAGATAGTAGATCTATTATCAATTTTAAAGAAATTGACTTATCAAGTATAAACATGAGAAGTTTAGCTACTGTGTCAAATACAGGATTGATATAGTTAATAAAATACTCTGAATTGTACTCTCAATTTCAGTGTTTCAATGTATACAGTTATATATTTGATTTTCTAATAACATAACTATTCTTTGATTACTTCCTATATGTTATAGCTAATCAGTACTCTAGATCTTCATTTATTATTATAAGTACCAACTGATTAGTTTATGCTTATAATTTGTATCAATATTTAGAAACTAACAGTAGATTCTCAGTATATATCCTATTTTTCTTCTAAAGTTACAATCATAAAATAATATCTTGTATTCTATATCAATTAAGCTAATATAATGTTCTTCAGTAATAGTATCCCTTATTGAAGTTAGAACATATACATCTTTACTCTTCTAATAATCCTTATTTAGTGATCACTGATCTATTCTGAGATTTCTAATTATCCTCTTAGATTTATCACTGTAATAATTAGGTCAGACACTGAGAGCTATATAATCATGTATAGTGGATATATAATTTTCACTTTTTGAGATTTTCTATCAGATCTAGAAGATTAGTCTATTAGTATAGAAATTATCATTACTACAAATAATATACATTATAGAATATGATCAAACTTACAATTAAAATTACTTTCAGAAATACATATATCATATAAGCAAATTTTGGTATCGATCTTTTCTAAGATTCTATTTGTATAACTCTATAAATATACTCAAAGTAAAAGATAATTGTTCTTTTAATGTCAAAGATAATTTGGGTATCATGAAATATTGGATATATCAGCAAAGCTTGTAGACTTTAGCATTATCTGATATAGTTTTATACAATCTAATAAACTCTAAATTTACATAGCATCAGTAAAACCTGCAGGCTCTGGAATTATCTGGCATGATCTGGCATACTCTATATTTATAGATACCAGACTATTCCAGAGAATGCCAGATCATTACAGATTGCTAGATACTACTAAAATTGATATTTTAGTTGATGAAATTATAAATTCTGGGTCTTACTATATTCATTATTTAAATTACTTTATCAGTTAAGAACTTAATTTTTAAATAGATTTAAATCTCCTTTAATATTTTAATACCAGATACCAAATCATGCCAGACAATGCCAGAGCATACAGGTTTTGCTGATGTATATCAGACTAATTCAGAATATATTATATCAGCAAAACCTGTGAACTCTAGTATGATCTGGGATGCTCTGGATTTATACATGTTAGATACTAGTAGAATAAATATTGAAATTAATTTTATCACTTCTTACTATATCTATTTTCTACATTACATAATTATCAACAGCTCAATTTATGCATGATTTACATTTACCTTAGTATTTTATTATCAGATACCAGTGTATACAGATTTTGCTGATGCTGCCAGAGTATATCAGAATGCTAAATACTAGAAAGATTGATACATCAGTTAATGAAATTATTAATTTCTATTATTATTGTTATTCAAATTGCTTTATTATTCAAAGATTTAATCTATTACTAGAGTTATATTGATTTTGATATCTTGATACCAGAATTTACAAGTTTACTAATACTATGTTCAGTACACTGAGAAATATTGAATCAGTATCTCAATTATATACCAAACATTTAGTGAATGCTACGTGATCTATATACTGTATATCACTGCAAAACCTTTGAAAATCTTTATCTTGTAAGATCTTAAATACTTGATTTCTGTCTCTGATAGAGTAATTTGTATTTACAAGTTAATATAAATTCCTTGCTTATGCTTTACTTTTATTCCTTTTAGTGTTTTTATCCAAGTATATTGTATTCTATAAATCCTTTCTCTATATTTTTTTTCTTTAATCACCTACAAGAAATTGATCTATTTCAAGTAGATTTAAACATAACTTTGCTGTTATCTTTATAACATGTCTTTATAATATATTTACTGCAGTACCCGCTATGACTGCAGTTTACTATAGCATTTATTGTTGAAATATATGATATATTCATTTCAATTGCAGTTAAAAATCCCAATAGTATAAATTTGTACTCTACAGAAAGTACATTAATGTCACTTTTTCTTTGTTTTCTCTCTCAAGAATTACTATTTGTGATATTGAAAGGTATATTATCTACTTTCTAGAATTTTTACTACCCTATATTTTCTGTCATCTGAGATTCAAAAGTCACTATTCCATTTCTTGTATCAGTTGGATTTTTTGAAGATGTGGCCTTCAATTGAATGATTATTTTGTATCTTATTGAAAATTTCATTTTGCTATAGACTATAACTTTCTTTTCTCCTTTGCTCTGAAAGTTAACCAAACAAGAAAGAATAATAATTGATATCAAAATGATGCTTAATAAAATTATTTATTAATCTAAATACTAATAGATAAATTTAGTCATCTTTCAGATTTCTATTATACTTTATTCTCTCTCATCCTGATTTTTCTCTTTTACTTGAAGATTTTATNNNNTTTNNCNTTTTCTCTTTTTTTGACTCTTCTCTTTTCTCTATCTATTTCCTTTCTTTTTTTTCTTCTCAATGATTGTATTACAGTTTTCTCATTAGAAATCAAAGCTTTCTAGTATATTAATTTACTCTATTTAGGAGATATAAGTATATAGCAGGTAATGTAAATTAATACAGATAATTACTTAGAGTAAAAAATAATTCAATCCTTAAACATATATATCAATCAATATTGAGAAAAAATGATAAGTTAAGATCTAATACTATAAAATACAAATCACATGATATAAAATCAGTAAATTCAAATATGTATTGCACTTCTCTTAGCTTTGTTACAAAACCTTTTGTCAAAAAAGAAAAGACTTAATATTTTATAGATACATTATACTCAAAATTAGTCAATAATCATATCTTTCTTTTGAATATTATTGTACTATCTTTGTATACTATAAAGAGTAACATAGCTCTTAAATTCCCCAAAAGATATCATTGAGTAGTAAATCTTATCTAAGATCCAAGAAAAGAGATAATAGCAAGTTCTTTACTTCTTCTAAATTGTTATAGTTCAAAGAACTGAATGAGCCTCTATATAATTTTATAAACTGATAAATTCAACTATCAAACTTGTTCTATATCTCAAGAATACATACAATATATCTATCAAATCATTCTGAAGATATTCAAGAAGTTCTGAATTTGAAAAATCTCTAATATACAATCTATAGAATCACTAAAACACTAGAATGCTTATATATATATATCTCAAGTAGAAGAGTTTTTTGTCAACATATAAAAGTAGATACCATGATATAGAGAAAGAAAATTAAGTATATATATTAAGCTATAGAATTGAATATTGTTATAGATAAATAGATCAGTGATAATAGAACTATTCAATATGTAACAAGGCAGACTAAACTAAATTGATACATTCTTGATCAAATCAGATCAAAAGAAGAGAATATGATCTTCTTTAGTATAATCTCAGGCTGATGGTATAAAATGTCTATACACTAATGCTTTGCCTTATATTTAAATCATAGAAGTAAAATACTTGAGAAGCTATAAGATAACTCTATAAACTTACTATAGACTTAAAGAGCTTATATTTTTATTACTTGTACCTTACAAAACTATTTCAAAAGACTAGAATAAATACTTGTGTATACTAATATCTGTTCTACTAGTAATATAACATGTAAAACTTCTCAGCACTTTCTAATAAAAAGGCTTTTTCCTGAATCCAATCTCTTTGAACTTCTGATTTTATCTTTGCCTGAACTTCTCTATCAATATGCTTAATGACCATATCAAATCCACCAGATACTGGTCTATGATCTGAGATATCAACCTCATATCTTTCATAACAAATATTCTTGACATGATGTGGCATAAATGATTTCCACAAAATTCTATCACACCAGGCTGGAACTCTTTGTTTCTCTGAAGTATCATAGCAATTTGAGCCTGGATCATACTTGTAGGTAGGCAAAAAAGTGATAGGTGCTTCTTTGAAATGATAAAGACATAACTTGGTATTAAATTGTTGTTCTCTATAAAGTTGATCATGTTGCAATAGAGCAGAGATATTATTTCCTTGTGTTGCTGATATAACTTGATCACGAGGCATATCAATCCTATAGTTCATATCCCCATTGATCTGTATATAGTGTATCAAAAAAAAAACAATCATGAGAGAACTTAACTTTACTTACAAAAATAATTTCATGATCTAGAATCATTGATCCATCTCCACCATTCACAAAAACAGAGGCTTCTTGATATGTATCCACTGAGGAAAGAGCATTTAAGCTACTCAACATTGCATTGATATCTTTGTTTCTCTGTTGAGTATGCTTTTGACCTGCTGCCAGATGACAGTTCACAAAGCAGATTGAAGAGTCATCAATAACAAAGCGCCCCACAATTCCTCCCTAAGTATAATGTGAATCAGTAATTGCCTGTAAATCCCTTTATAATTCTTACCTTGTTACCATACCTCCCACCCATTCCACATTTAACAGAGGATATTGCTACATGCCGCAGGCTTGGACATTCACTATTCTTGACAAAGACACAACTGAATAAGCCCACCAAACTATCAGTGTGCACAACTGTGTATGGCACATTTGCAGGCATTGCTAATTGAACAGCAAGGACCAGATGATCATACCATCTTCTGTAGGATGTAGTAACTTTTTGTGAAATGCTCCCATCAAGAGTCTTATGCTTAGAGCCAAGCAGGACAGTTTTAGCTGCCATTTTTCTACTTTCAAGATCAATGAGTTCTTGAAAACCAAAGACAATAATGTCAGGATTTGTGACACTCTTTAGAGCTTTTGAAAGAAATGAATAATTCTCTTCTTTGCCAACAAGAGCATCTGGTTTCATGGCATCCACATTCCATGAGACTATTAAGGTCTTGATAGTCCGATATGCGCAAAAGTGAGCCTCTTGTTGGATCATCCGTTGTTCTAAAAAAAATCCCATAACAAATTAGTCATAACCTATTCGTGATAGTACCACAAGCACTTACCGATCCAATCTGACCCCAGCAAACCATCCCAAAATCTGAGTTCATCCCGTCCAATACTATACACCGGCAATTGTTTGAGATCCGCAATTCCCTTGGCATCCACTGCGAGCTTTGTAACGGGTTGTTGTGGATGAGCGAGCCAGCAATTGGTGATATTCCACGGCCTTGAATTGATATCCAGGACCATGATACTACCATTTCTACTTCCCACCCAAAGACGATCATTGACACCTTCAAGGCTCAAGATATCAGACGGGGAAACCTTGGTTACATTGCCAAATGTAATGTTTCCATCCCCAGGAGATTGAAACATGCTAATGTAGCCACCAACGTGTCCGAGATAGATCCTATCGGAATGGCAAGGGAGGACCGTCGCAGAAAGAACTTGTGTCAGGGTATCAGGGACGACGATGGAGTTACCCATACTCGCGTTCGGTAGAGTGATGTCATAAGATTTCATGGCGACAGGAGATACTCTGTTGTCCGTTGAAGGTTGATAAACGGCCAAGAGTTGTCTACCAAGTAATTTGACGAATACTGGCCTCTCCGCAATCCGAGCGACTCGCGGTTGCAACGTACCGAACTCGACAGATCGGCCGTGTTGAAACTCCAGAGAAAAGATTAGAATCTTCCCATGGATATCGATTGTAACCATCGATGATTGATAGCGGAAAATGTGTGTAATGGCTCCCGTATGAGCAGCATATTTGAACCCAGAGACTTCGCAACGTAGGACATCGATCTCTATGAGATGACCTTCCTTAGTTCCTATCCACAGAAAGCAGCCCAAGGGTCGGTATAATGGAGATGGGAATTCGATAGATGATATTTTGAAATCCGAGATTTTCTGACCAGCGCACACCCTCTTGTTCTCCATCACGTGGATTGGTGTATCCGATTCCGATATATCGTAGACTTTCATGCTTGTCGGAGATGCAACGGCGACGATTTGACCGGATACCGCTGCAATTCCATCATGAGATGGTATATGAATCTTGAATTCTGCAAAATTGTAGGACTGGACTAAGGGAGGGCGGCGAGAAGCTCGGTTGGAAGTGATAACCGGATCGAGTTTACTTTTGCCATCATCGTCTTCCGACTCGCTCGACGTTTCTGAAGGGGGTCGTCGGGCAGGGGGCAACTTCTCACCAAGTAAGATGTTCCGTTTAGGGGGAGGCAAACGAGGACCATGTCCCACTGGAGGTACCTCTGGACCGAGGATCTTCGACGGAATAGTGTACTCCTGCGATGCTTGCACAATTGTCGGAGAACTCTGGGCTGCTGGTTTGGTTGTTTTCCGAGGAGGAAGAACAGGCGGGTTATGAAGTCCTCGAGAGTAGGGTTCGACCGAGGAGGTTCTCCCGGAGGCTGGGTAGATAAGTGGGTCGGCTCGAACTGTATGCACTGATGAAGCTGAGAGCGGCGCAGAAATGGCGCCTTCGTGGTGACTCCCCATCCTGCGAGGGGGAAGAACGGGAGCTGGAGACCTGGCGAAGCCGTCAGGAGACGGGCCATCCGACGATGTACCTGGATTCAGTATAACGCCCTTGAGGGATGGAACCAACGAATTTGCCCTTCTATTGGGGAGTGGGGGTGGTTGAGGTGAGAGTGTGTGCCCCACCTGGAGCAATGGTCGCTCAAGATCGTTGGTTCGACATGGGGCCTCGTTTGATTGACGTATCTGGACAGCAGGATCATCAAATGGAGACCCATCGCGAGTTGTGAATACGCTGGAGCCGCCAGGAGGGTACGACTTTATGTCTTGACGTCTGTGCATGAGATCGTTAGACTGTTGTATCACAAGGACATGCAACATGTGTACGTACGCCTGAGCGGAAGGATTGCGGCCAGTAGAAGGCATATCATTGTTGAACATATGTACCGGAGATGGTGAAGATCCTCGGGGAGGAGGAGGAGGAGGAGGAAGCCTTTTTGGTTTCGCCTTCAGGTCGTTTGACGAACTTGAGGGGCGTAAGGAACGAGAAGGGACAGGTGGGGGTGAAGGTTTATCGGGAAGACCAGAGTAAGCTCTTTGTCTCGGGGAGAGATAGTTGGGTGATAACAAGTCGGGCTCCGAGTTGGTGTTTGGTGCCAAATGGGACGGTGGCTTCGTTGCCAGCCTCTCGAAAGCCGCTCTTAGAGTTGTAACACCGGCCGACTTTGGTAGTTCATCAGAAGGGTCGGTGTTAGGCTGCATTTCTGCCGAACTCTTCGAGGAGAGACTAGAGAGAGGGGATACTATGAATTCCTGAAGGATGGCAAAGTAGGAACGGTGTACGACTAGCGCGAGTGGACAATGGTGGGGAGGGGAGGACGCACTGAGGTGAGTGGCAGCCAAGTTGATGCAAGATTCGGTCACTGTCACGTCCGCCCTCCGCCACTCTGGGGTCCCGTTAATCTTGCCCAATTCCACCCTCATTCTCAATCTTCAGCAGCATTGTTTGATGATCTGAGAATTGGTGACATCGGTCCTCTACTTTGAACTGATCGGCTCGCTCTCGTAGACTTTGACTTCAATTTTTGTGCAAAAACATCGCATACCAGGATTGTCGGGTATTCATGGACGCAAAGACGTGGCCCATTGGCCAGTCCTCAAGATCTTGTTCGTCTGGAAGACGTCACAGAAACGCAGGCCCGCAAAGCAGACGCGATTTTACTGTACGAGCGGGGCGAGCGACAATAATGCTACCTCGAACTGGTATTTTGAGTGACCAAAAGGACGAGGTTCTACTACACTTTGCACTTTGCATCTCCAACTACGTGTTTCAATGCCATAAGATTAAAGTGCCATCCACGCGATCCCCTTCATTTGCATTACATGTCCAAACAACCAAACATGTTGCAACTTGGTACGGAATTAGTAACGCAGGCTACCCGAGGGCGACAAACGAGATTTCATGACTCCGTTCGTCGAGAAAACGGCAGAGTCCTAGGCAGGATACGAGAGACATGCAGAACGGAGAAACTCCCAGGAAATACGGAGCGATTATGTCGAGCGAAAATCAGGAAAGTGAGCGCGGCTCAATGGGACCGGGAGGATTTAGCAATGATTGAAGCTGAGGTTGGATGAGAGGTGGGTAGACAGAAAATGCTAAGTGGAATGCACACCTGATCCAATACAGCCTCATTTCCCGATTGACCTTCGACACTATCAAGACTTAAAGGACCTGTCCGAGAATCATCCTGAAATGTGATACCCACGGTTGGCAACATACTTAAGAAGATGTTGAAGGCGTACCGGGTCGGGTTTATCACCAGCTATACTAGGCTTTTTCACCTGGCCTTTTGCTGGGACTGGTGGGCCTGATGTTGAGCCCAGAGGTTCTTCCCTTGGAATGACATCGATGAGAAAATCAAACTGGTCTGATTTACTGATGGCTTTCGCTATGTCTGCACGAGAGAGGGTGCGCCTTTTGTTCGAATCGGCGATGATGAATGCCCGAGCAGTAATTTCGGCAATGAATACTGGGGCGATGGATACATTACAAGGGGTCTTATCAAATAGCGAACGACATACTTTCGCAGGCTTTGCAGAAGAGGATAGGGGCTAGGAGATTGTCAGAGTGTGCGGTTGGAGGGCGCAGGGATGTAACCAACCGTCAGCGGCAATCATCTGTCGAGGGCATTCAATAAGGATGGCAGGGGAGTAAACAGCATAGACAAACCTTCACTTCTGGATCACTCTTCATCACCTTCTTTATTCTAGCAAGCGGTAGGGGAGGATGACGGTAATCTGGTGTCTCTTGTTCTGCTGCGTCGATCTGACGTTGCCAAAAGGAACGAAGGAACTCGTGAAGAGGTTCCCCAGGGCGTACAAAGGGTTGTGTTGCGTTTGTCATAGGATTGATGGTATAGCGCGTGTAAATGCAACAGTTTGTTGTGTCTGCGATGCAAAGAGGATGGAGGACGCAAGTGCTCGAGGTTGAAGGCCGTAAGGATGGTGTGAGGCGAGGGAGCGCTGATGCAGGCAGCCTTTGGCAGGATCAGTTCTATTTACAGGAGATTAGATAACTATAGCAACACGGGATAAGATTAGATAAGATAAGATCTTCAAGAGTCAACGTGGCATCAATGTCCAAAGTCCAACCGCCACCTCAGTATTAAAAGCGCTCATTTAGCACGTCTTCACCTCCAACTCGGACCTCAACCTGGCGACGCTACTCGAACGCACGGCGGTTACAGCAGGAACCAGTTTGCATAGACAATACAGAGTAGCGTGAGCCCAAGAGCTCAACAAGTCAAATCATCTAATCTCGTCTCGTCAACTCTCTCTTCCCGTTTGCAACGACCCCATTTCACCTACTATAGATGCTACGGCGACTCATATCCCTGCTGCCTCTCGTAGCACTCCTCCTAATTCCCGTCTGTTGCGCGGCCAGCCCAGATGCTTCCACGGACACAGGCTCTGCGTTGTTCCCTCCCGGCCTTCTTCCTCTTGTAAACAGAGCCAACGCTTTGTTTGCTTCTGGCCAATACAATGATGCTGCGAAGGCTTTCTCGGACGCGATAGGTAGCATAAGTCATCATTCCATGGCAGCTAGCACCTGAACTCACTATCTATACCATTTTCCCAGAAATGTCACCAGCGGACTATCTCCTCTACTACAAGCGGGGAACCGCATATTTCTCGCTCGGTCGCCACCCTGCTGCTCTCTCCGACTTTGACCGGGTCCTTTCCCTGACTTCGGACTCATTCGATAATGCGTACCTCATGAAGGCACGTATTCACGCCATGGACGGACGTTTCCCAGCAGCGAGGGACGCCATCAAGAGATTTTCGTCGAGGGTCAAATCTGATCCTTCACTCCATGAGATCTTGATGTCCGTTACAGAAGGGGAGATAGCTGCAAAGAAAGCTAATCAAGCTAAGCGAGCAAGACTTTGGACAGCTTGTGTTGAAGCTGCAAGCACTGCCCTTGCAGTCGCTTCCTATTCAACGGAGCTCAGGCAGCTTCGGATAGACTGTGCGCTTGCAAGCACCGACATAGAGAGTGCTGTTGGTGACCTTACGTGAGCCCAATCCTCGTCTTTCTCTCGATATTTGTCTTCTGAAATCATTTGAACAAGTCGGTTGACACACTTGATCACCCCTTCGACTGATCTCTTCATGAAAATATTTCGCTTATCCTATTTCTTTCTACCTTATTCCAACACCGCATCCCCCGCTCTTGCTACCCTTAAACAGTGCCTACACTATGATCCGGATTCTAAACAATGTCTTCCGGCACATCGGCTTGTCAAATCCTTTGATAAGACGTTCAAATCTCTCGAACTGGCCCTTTCCGAGGAGAACTGGACCCACGTTATCCAGATTCTTGTAGGGGGATCACCAGAGACCGGCTTTGTCTTCAAGTTCGACGATGCATTATCAATCCACACGTCCACTAAGGTTCTTCCGATGCCAGCAGGCCTTCCTCCCCTTTCCCCTCGAAAGACATCTCCAAAACGCGAGCTCATCCTCCGATCGCTTTGTAAGGCCTACACCAATACCAAAGACTTTCGTAAAGCCGAATCTTGGTGTGACGATCTTTTACGTATGGATGGTCTGGAAAATGACGTCGACGGACTCATTGGGAAAGGAGAGACCTTGTTGAAAAAGGAAGAATGGGAAGATGCCGTGCGCATTTTCGAGAAAGCATTTGAAGCCAGCGGTCGGTCCAGTCGCGATGTAAGTGGCTCCTTGGGACTTCATTACTTATTCCTTTGCACTCATGGTGTTGGATTCAGGCACACCAACGGCTTCAGAAAGCACAAAAGCTTCTCAAACAATCCCGGCAGAAGGACTACTATAAAGTGCTGGGGGTATCCCGCGACGCGGACTCTAAGACAATCAAGAGGGCATTGTGAGTGCTGTCTCCATCCCGGGTTAGGCCATCACTTATTGGATTCGTCACTCCCAGCCGCAAAGCTGCAATGTCTGCACACCCTGACAAAGGTGGTAGTGAAGCCAAAATGGCATCTGTAAATGAGGCGTATGAAGTTCTCAGTAATTCAGGTAAGACCCACTATTGCGTCCAACTATTTCATACTTGTTGATTTGGGAAAATCCCCGTCAGAACTTCGCCAACGCTTCGACAATGGCGATGACCCGAACGACCCTACGGCACAGCAGGGCGGTTATCCGTTCCCTGCTGGAGGTTTTGGTGGTGCCCACCCTTTTGCTCAATTCTTCCAGCAGTCCGGAGGTGGATTCCCCGGCAACTTCCAGTTCCAGTTCAATCATGGTCGTCGTTAGCAGATATCCGTTTACGCATTGCTTTTTCTGTTTCCTTGGACTCACTTCCCACAATCCTTGTATCACCCTTGTATTACAGTACGGCATCTTTTTTACTTGTTACATATCAACACTGCGACACCATCACCGAATACACGCTCCACAGTATACTCATCTCAGGAGGCCGAAGCCCTCTTTCTTTCTAAGTCACTCGGAAACGACCTCATCATCATTGAAATCACGACTGCAGGCTGTTGGGCAAACAACCCAACATACATGGAACGATAACGATGATTCATTGAGTATGCATAAAATAGCCAATGACGTGTGTAGAAACTAAGTATCAAGCGAGTGCTTGCATCACCGCGGTAAATGCGGGCTTTGGCTTGAAGTTAGAATCAAAGAGGAGTGGATTGGAAGATGCTCTCCAAGAATCCTAGAGCGAGATGCGGGGTTAATTGAGTTGCAAGACAATAAATATTTTGGGGAAGTCGGAACCTTATCGCTCACTCCCCAACTCGTAATGGAGACGCAACTGGGTACAGCAAGACAGGCCTTGGTGACTGCCACATAATCATTGGGTGCCTGTTCGCGAGATTGAGCTCCCGAAGAGCCGATATCATGTATACCAGAAACTCACAGCATTGACAATGTCCAGTTCTGATGTCACTGATATCAGCGAGATTGCACACGTCAACGATTAAAAAAAGCATTACCAGTGATAGCAACCTCGACACCAGCAGACGCAGCAAGTGTAAGAGCGGCCTGGGCGCCACCAGCTCCACCAGCGGACAGATGCATTTGAGTTCCTATGCCGTCAATGAGTTTGGTCCCACCACCGTTGATCTTCTTGACCAAGTTGACTACAGCAGTCAATTTAGCATTCGCGCTATCGAGGCTACAATGAGGGAAGTCGACGTCAATAACCCAAAGCTTTGCCGGTGCCACTCAGTGTTCGAGGACTCACTTGTAATCATTTATGTATAGCTTGGCGTTCGGATCCGCGGCTCTTGCCGCTTGGAATGCAATCGTAACGAAACTTTCCCCTAGGACATTGAAGAAAACAGAAGATCTAAAGCTGCCGTCTTCGTTGAAGATTTCGTTCACGACATCCTGTCAAATGATGATTCGGTAGCTTGTATATTGGATTTATGACGAAACCCACCCAAGATCTAACTTTGCCCTTGTATCTGCCTGCAACAGTTGCGATGTGGTTTTGGATGACAGAAGTGAGCGTAGTCTTGTCAGAGATAGACGAGACCTTTGAAAGGGATCAGGGCCAAGACGGGGATGGTCTCAATGTTAGCAAACGTACCCAGCTTGGAAGCTGAGAATGCCACACTTTGGACGAAGTCAGCACGAGTTTGGCAACACAGAAATACCAAGTGAAGCCCCACCTAAGGTGTGAGCACGTATCAGCATGCCGTGTTGAGTTGCATAGTTAACCAATGCATCAGCTCCCGAGAAACTGAACTGTCCGCGGCTGGCTGTAAAATGATTCTCATCCGGTGACCCAGAGTGGAGCTCTGAATCTTGACTTACGTTCAGTCTGGGAACAAACAACGTGAGAGTAGCTTTCGAAAGTCTATTTCAATACTCACTGCGTCCCATTTCATGGAATTCTCTGGGGTGACCCCGTTGAAGTTGGCAATGGTCACTAGAATTGTATCTTGTGAGATAATAGTCCATCGTGAAGAAAAGAGTTTATTTGCCTGAAGAATCTGTCGCATCGTTGAATCTATTCGAATCGGTGGCGGTTCCCCAGAAAATTTTTCCTTTCTTCACAAATGCGCCTCCCAAACCAGAGGTGCTTGTGGGGGGTGCAGCGGTCGAGGAGGGCCCGCTTGGAGGGGCTGTCGTCGAAGGAGGTGCCGTCGTCGGTGGCGGTGCATTACTTGAGGGAAGACACTGAGAATAGTATGGGTTCAACACTGTGCAGACGTTGCCAGCATCGCAGGTAGTCCCTCCTGTCCAACCTATGCCCTACCCAACAGAACCGTGAGGATAACGTGCAAACTCATGGTGCCAGCACTTACTCCACCTATGTCGAGAAAAGGGTGAGAAACCACATTCTCTGAAGGATTATGGAAAGGAACGACACTCACATTGGCCCCAAACGGCGACTGCGCCCACAGGAGAGGCGACGTATGTCACTAAAGCAATGAGAGCTGCAAGATATTTCATGACGACTTGACGGTTGCTAACGACCGTTCCTTTGCCTTCGACTTTTATACTGCCAGCACGGATCCTCGGAAAATGGGTATTAATATTGTTGCGATCTCAATAGTCTCGACTTCGCGTCATGAGAGAAGTTTGTCGAATACTACTCGAGGTATCCCCGGCATATTGCCCAGACAACAGCGGCCCGGGCGAAGAAGGTGTCATGAGGAGATGGATGGACTGAATACTCTTGACAGACCATATTGTCCCGTTTTGAATCCGATGAACCGTCGAAAGCATTCTTCGCGTTGCAAAGACTTGTTGAAGAGATTACAAGCTCACGTGAAGGAGGTGAGGATAAACCACGGAATCACCTACTCAACGAACGGAGAATTAAAGCGGGAGGACTCCATGCTGGAGGTCTTGGCATTCTAGAATGGGGAACGCCCGGGAAACGCGTCTAAACAGTGGTCTATAAGATGTACCAAATACAGATGCACAAAACATTTGCCAAGCCAACAAGGAAGAGCGATGGTCACGCGAAGAGTCTCTTCGTATATCTGTCGAGACATATTATTAGATGTTTCATGAAGAGTTGAGGTTGACTTACGAGTTCAAATTATGCACCCCGCCCTCTACTTGTGCACTGGCCGTCCTCAATTCAAATCGTACATGACCTTCCTGGACACCTTGCTGCAATTGCTGAATACTCCGGACGCCAATATCTTGGAAGGAGTGCTGGAGACCAGCGTGTAGGTAAGGCAAGAATGCCTTAACAGACCCTTTGTCTTGAACGTCACCAGACACCCCTTGCGCTACTTTCACCGCCGATGCCTCGGAAAAATACCGTGCTGTTGCCGCATTTTCATGTGGTGTACTCGGCGCTGGCTTCGCGTGTTTGCCCACACCCGGCCCAACACCATTTACTTTAGCGGACGGTGGAACGGGTTTGCCTTGTTCCATGGCTTCCTGCAATGAATGAATGCTCCGTTACACATACACATACACAGGCCAAAATACAACAACGTACTATACTCCCCATTCCACGGTATGCCTTGACTCGCTTGCCCTCATGGTAGAAATATTCACCCGGTGCCTCAGTCGTACCGGCAAGCAAACCCCCCATCATCACAGCGCTCGCACCGAGGGCAAGAGCCTTGACGATGTGACCAACATTTCCAATACCTCCATCCGCAACAACCGGGACACCGAATTTTCGCGCGAACTCTGCAACGGTATATACGGCAGTTGCTTGGGGTCGCCCAACCGCCATGACTTCCTGGGTGATACAAATAGACCCAGACCCCATCCCGACTCGAAGGCCATCCGCACCAGCGACAATGAGACTGGCGGCCTGTTCTCGAGTTACAACGTTGCCTGCGATGACTTCAAGCCTGGGGAATGTCTTTTTGATCCACTGAACCATCTCTATCTGGAAAAGAGAATTTCCCTGAGAAGAATCCAGGACAACAATGTCGAGACCAGCGTCCACAAGGAGTCGTAGTCGTTCGCGGTCTGCAGGTCTGGTTCCGACGGCGGCGGCGGCATATAACTGTTTGCTTTCGGGAAGTTTGGAGGCGAGTGGGTAAGTTTGATTCTTGAGAAGGTCGGACCGCGCGAGAAGAGAAGTCAAGCAACCAGATTTGTCAATTATTGGGAGCTTTCCCTTCTTGGACACTCGGAGAATGTCGTTTGCTTCCTTGAGGGTGATCCCTTCTGCTGCTGTAACCAAATCAGTGGTCATGACCTGGTGCAGAGGCGTCGACGGGGAAAGGAACTGGACATCTCGGTTTGTGACGATACCAAGGAGTTTGCCGCCAAGAGAGCCTGTGTCTGAAAAAATTGAAAACGAAGTGAGAAATAGGTATTGAGTCAAATGACAGAAGAGGGTCAGAAATGCCATCATATAATCCGCACATCACACGGTGAAGCGTTAACTCGGAAGAACGAAGGTTGTGTAGCGAAGCTCATCCGGGAATCAAACTTGGGGATATGAACATACCTGTTATTGGAATCCCAGAGAAACCGAGGCGTTCTTTTACGTCGAGGACGTCTTCCACGATATGAGATGGCGAAAGCACAACAGGATCTGTGATGAATCCGTTTTCATGTCGCTTGACTGCACGAACCATAGCGGCTTGGGCGGTTGGGGACTGGTTGTGGTGGATCACGCCAATACCCCCAAGAAGCTAAAGAGGTGGTCTATTGGACGATGGATGCTGAAAAGGACTGGGGAAGGCTCACCGCCATAGAGATAGCCATCTCGCCCTCTGTGACGGTGTCCATCGGACTGCTCATGAAGGGTGTTTTCAAGGTGACGTTTCTGGTTATACGGCTTTCGGTGATAACGTCGTGGGCAGCGAAATCAATCTTCCCGGGAAGAAGAAGAATGTCATTATAAGTGAGGCCACCATGGAGTTGCGAGTTCATCAAGTCCTTTGCAGATAGACCATCTGGAGATGGGTAAGTGGCGAGGTGTTCAAGAGCAGTTGAGAAGTCGAGAAATTCTGAAGGCATTATGGATGTCGTGAAAGCGTGTCGTGAGGTGAAGATGTTAATGTGGGGGCTCCGTTGAAAATAGGAGCTTTTAAAGGGAGATGTCCAAGTGGAGGTGAAGCTTTAGGTGAAGGCCAAAATTTTTCGCATCGAGGGTGAAGTCATCTCCCTTCCCAGCCCAAAGCGCTCAATTTTCGCTCGTTTTGCCACCCCATTTGGTACGACAAGCCCAGATCGCTCCATCGCCTTCCCTTCACAAACATTGGTGGGACAGAAAAGTCAATCGATATCGTTAGGGAAGTAAACATACATGCAGCTCACCACGAGTCAGCCTTGCGCTCGTGAATCGCCGCGCTCAATGACCTTCTGCTTCCATTGTACGACATATTGGACATGCCCCAGTACTCAAGTAGTCGTTATCATTCATCACCTCGGTCGGTACATCGTAATGGTATACACACAAACAACATCATCATCACGAGATAGAAAAAGACATGCCATTCACATCGTCCGTATTAGTGGCGGATACGCCAGATTTGTCCTCCTACCTCATATACTCTGCTGAATCACTCGAAATGCCTCCTCTGAGCGGGGTCTTATGCTGCATTTGAACAGAGATGGTGTCCTGTGCAGGGTTCACGTCAGTTGAAGCCACCACTTCCATTGCATCCTGAGGTACTCACCTGAACACCGGATTTTCAAACGTGATGTCAGGTTCAATCTCCTTTCCGCCCTCATCCTTAGGTTTCGAGATATCGAGAGTGGCCAGCATGCAGGCAATGACTATCCACACTGACGATTCAACCAAGTGCGAACCAGGGCATTTCCTGCAAAATGTACCCCAGGTGAATCTTCTCCATCACACGAGGGAGCAGCAACGTACCTCCGTCCAAAGCCAAACACTGCTCCCCTCGGGTCCATCCGCCGCGATGTCGCCTCGTCAACCTGATTCAAGTAACGTTCGGGATGGAATTTATGCGGCTCTGGGAAAACACTCTCATCACGGAACATGTTCCTGCAATACATAACGTCTGCGATTGTTCAATTGTCAGAAGGGCCAAGACGTCGTACCATACGTTGGGAAAAACCTAGAACGGGTGATGGTAAGCAAAGCGTCAATATATTGTAATAGGACGCTCACGAGGGACCCTTTCGGAATCCGCATGCCATTGTACACGTCATCCTCCATAACTCGATGGAGCAGACCTATATCGTACAGAGATACAGTCACTGCTTGTTACTTTCACGGAATGGAAACTCACTCATCGGAACAGGTGCTCCCCACCGCAGCACCTCGCTGAAGATACAATCAATGTAAGGCAATGACATTCTGTCCTTGAAGCTCGGAAGGCGGCTTCGCCCAACTACAGCGTCCAACTCTGCTTGCGCTTTTCGCATAACGTGCGGATATTGCATCATAGCTAGCAAGAAGTGCAAGAGAACTGTGAGCATCGAGTCGATACTTGCGAGGTACATCGAATTGGCTGTCCACCGAATATCAGTGTCAGTTTGTTCCAATATCCATTGTTCCGCCTTTTTCGGCATTTCTTCAAGAAGAATACTACAATAACTGGATCCCGCGGTTCCGTCCTTCTGTGTGGCGCGTGACGAATTAATAACTGCGGGAGTAGCAACAAAAAAAACGAACCATATTCTGTTTAACATATTCAAAAGGGATGTCAACAAACTCTTGCATCAGGGATCGCCACGCTTCGGCATTGCGTTTGAATCCAGCACCAGGGAACCATGACGGTATGTACTTCACTGGAGTCACAAGAAAGGAGTCAGGCTTGAGACCAATCCCAGTGCGGTCTGAACTTACAGGCAGGAATAACGTCTACTGGCCAAATACCAACGTTATTGGCCATCTTGGTTGACAGGAGTGTCATACATTCATCTGCAAGTTTAAGGAGCTTATCCTGGCTTGACCTGACCCGATAACCGTACACAACAAGTAGGGTAGAACCTCCTGTATACCTGAACATGATCATGATAAATGTGTGGCTGCTAAATTGTATTTTGGGAGCTCACTGGCGGATAGACCCGATGAAATTCTCTGGATCTGCCACAAGTCTCTGTAGTAATCCCTGAACCTCACTTTCGAAGAGCGGTTCATACGTTGTTACCGCTCGAGTGTTGAGAGCGCCGTTCATCAATCTCCGCTGTCGACGGGCTACATCTCCATACCGCACAAACGGCACCTTGAATGATACGTTAAGTCAATAATAGTGTTCCATTATTTGAAGTCGCCTTGGCCTAACCATGTTCGATAAGCCGCATCTGCAATTAGATATGTTGGGTCAGACCTCGGGTGTATCTGTGCCTTCAAAGCTCACAATTCCTGAACCATGACCAAACGCGGTTTGTCCGAATAAATGTTCCCTCTGCGGTCCAGCAAATCAACAGCAGCATCATACGAGTTCAAATAGACCAATCCCTGTCCGAAAATGTGGACATACACCACATCGCCTGCATTCTTGGTTAGTGTCAGATGAAGGGGAGCGGAAAGGAATACACATACCAAATTGCTTGGCCCATTTGGTGGCGGGTAACCACATCTCTTTGAGGCTCATGTCGAAAAGGTTTCCTAGCATCGGCCATGGACGGGGTCCAGGGGGAAGGGGAAGTTCGGTCAATTTCCTTCGCCACCATCGAACATACAATACCACCAGGACGATGCCAACAAGTAAGGGGATGCTCATGAGAGGTGTTATCAGGCCAAAGGAACCAAGGGTAAGATTAGAAGACCGTGTGAGGTGGTCATATATCTATAGCAGCACTCGGATGTGAATTTGGTGGACGGGCGGCGAGGGACGGAAGACTGTAATTCGAAGCTAAGGGTTCACAACTGCAGACGGTTTGAAAAGTAATCAGAAGATCGCATCCTTCTGGCGCGGAGGGACGCTTAGAACAATCGCGACCTACAGGGTGATATACCAATATCCATAAGAAGTTCATTTGGTCCCTCGGAGTGGGGAAGATTAGCGAAGACGTGATGTCAACTGACGAATGTGGTGGGACATTATTGGCGATGAACCAATGACCCCTTCCAACACTTCGTATCTCTTTGGATATCAAAACTCATGTCAGCTGGACTGATCCAGTTCTGCCAGGACCAATACCATAAAATGGAGGGTAATAGTGAGATGCAATGCCGCAACTTAGCTTATGGCGATGGATTTGGCGGAGTTGGGACGCGTGATGACATACAAACTTCGTTGGACTGGCGAAATGCATCCATGCAACGTGGCAATCTACAGTAAAAATGGAAGCCACAAGGGGGAAATTTTTAGGTCTGGATGAGCTGGTTAACGTGAGTGATTTGGAGTAAACGTACTACGATAAATCACAAGTCTTCTGCCCAGAAATTACCGGCAAGCGTCTTCTTACCTATCAAACGTAGAGTTCCTGGTCAAACAGTGTTTGAGAAAAAATGTTGTGGCAAAACATCGAAGCCTCAAAATGGCAATAACAGAGGCAAAACAGCAGATGGTGAGATGATATACAACCCCAAGATGATTGTAATCAGCAGAAGCAGTCCGATCACGACTAGACTCAACTAGATTGAATCAACATGACGAAATTGGTATGCTGTATCGCCGGTCTCATTAACGTTACATTCGGGTAGCAAAGAACCCAGTCATAGTTTCATTGAAGGGATGGTGAGGTGGCGACAGACATTATGCGTCATCAGCCCTAGTCTTGATCCGCCTCAATCAACTCCAGGTAACTCTCTGGGACAAGCGCATGTCCGCCCCCTTCTTGCTCCACGATAGCCCACCCAACACCCCCTCCTCGGCCAACAACTTTGACTACTTGGTCCTCCTCGAGCGCCATCTCGGCTGTACCCTCTGGGTCGAAGGCATAGAGAGCGCGGTATAGACCCGGAAGAAGTGGCTCGTCTTCATTTGCATCAGGATCTTCCCAATCCTCGTCGACCTCACCATTCGAGGGGAAGGTGTCGTCTTCTGGGTCCTCGATGGGCGAGGAGGAGGCATCGAAGTTTCGTTCAAAGTCCGAGCGTGAAGGACCTGCCTCAGGCCCGCCGCGTTTATCTAATCCCAAGAAATGACTACTCAGAGTATTCCATCTGAAGGGACCCCAGGCTTGCTGCCTCTCTTCGTTGTTAAAGTCTTCATCTGCTTCATCATGAGTCGATGAGGACGAGGACGAGACAGATAGAATCGATGTACGATGTCGTGGGCGATTCGGTCTGGGGACGTCAGGTCCTTTACCTGCATGTCTCTCATCGGTTTTGGCAAACGCGAAATCTCGTATTTTAGTTATCCAAGAGCGACGATTCGCTTGGAGAGGACTACTCTGTGAGAGAACTGAAGAATGCTTTTGGAGATCTATCTGGTGAGAGAGAGACGACCTCTTGGACTGTCTTCTGGATCTCGCAGACGATGAATGACGGGAAAGCGCTGCGGAAGCACGTCTGGAAGCTGCTGGTGAGGGTGGTGCTGGACGGGAAGAGGTCAAGGATTCGCGCTTGGCACTAAAATGAGGGAGAATTGGGACGTCTTGGAAGGGTGTTTGGTTGGTTGATTGTTGGGGGACGGGTGTACTTGAAGTAGGTGTGAGAGGCGGAGAATTATTATCCTCGGATTCACTAGAAGCCTCTAGGGTCGGTGTATCGTCCTCTTTCTTTGAGGGCATTGAAGGACCTGGCTGTTGTTGCTTCGGAGCACGGTCCTCGGCAGACTGATCGGCTGAATTTCGCTTTGGGGTGATCTTCCGCATGAGTTGGGCTATAGAAGACGACTTTGAGGCGAACTCGTGTGCACCAAGGCTCGGAGGAGGTAAAAAGGGAGAACCAGGCGATGGGAAAGGCGAAGTCGAGAGTGAAGTATCAACGGGTAATGCAAGGCGAGGAAGCTCTGGATTAGATCAAGATGAGTGGATGAGACAACTTGTAGAGATGGACAAAGTCAAGACGAATGGCAAAGTGGATGTACCTTGGGCTCGGATGTGGTTGAAGTGAAAGGGCCCAAGGGCGGATCGGGTAAGGAGAGAGAGAGACAATTAACGTACCTGCCGAAAAGTCCTGGGCAACTGCAGATGCCATTCAACGATTATTTTTGTTCTTGCGGCCACTCCTCTGGACGTTCTCGATGGAAGAGGCCGTGTTCGTTGTGGTACTGGATGAGTGGAAGGTGGAGAACGGACAGAGCAGTGTTGCTCAGCTGATAAGTCGATGTTGGGCCATCGCGTGGTTGTCCAGAAAGACTGCTTACTGCCTAGCAACCGTCAAACACGCATGCCAACGGCATCCTTCCACCGTCAGCCGTTCCAGTCAACTGATCCTACACGAGGTCCTTCCTTTATTCCACCACAATCTACATTCTACTCTATCTCACACAAAGTATTCAGGAAGAATATACTTGAGCTTTTGTCTATCTCCCTCGTTCTGCCTGTCCGATCGCGGCATAATCGACGATCTCATGCACCCAACTTCCTCAGTCAGAATACCCCCGTCTAGAACAGCAGTCTGTAGGTCGTCTAGGATGTTCTCTGCAACCACACGAGACGTATGCGCATTCGCTTGTAAGACCTTGAACACATCCTCGACAGTCACAGAGCCTTCGTTCTCTCTCCACGAGTCATAGTCCGTCGAAGTCGCGATCAAAGCATAGCTGGATGCGCACCAAAGTCAGAACAGACATCATAGGTTATTTAAATGGCTTCTGACCTGAGTTCCGCCTCTCGGGCTAACTTGGCCTCCGGGAGAACACTCATATTTATGAGATCGCCTCCCCATGCCCTGTACATCTTGCTCTCTGCTCGTGTCGAGAATTGCGGACCCTCCATACAAACAATACATTTATCTGTGTGCAGCTTGGCACCTCTCCCTTCCTTTTCCAACGTCCTTCGAACGCGTTCTTCTAACCATCTCACGAATTTAAGCGCGAATGGGTCCCCAAAACCAGCATGGGCTACGACGCTAGTGCCCTCAAAGAAACTGGCTGGTCTTATCCCCTTTGTCCGATCAATGATCTGAGTAGGGAGAGCAAAATCACCAGGAGCGATGTCCTCCCTCAATGATCCTACTGCTGAGAAGGCGAGGATCGCCCGGACGCCGAGCGACTTGAGCGCTGCAATGTTGGCTCGCGAAGGGACTGCTGAAGGAGAGATGGTGTGTCCAATGCCATGTCGCGCGAGAAAGGCTACCCGGGTCCCTGAAGACAATGAGCATATTTTTATCGGCGAGCTGGGGAATCCCCAGGGCTATGTCCTGTTAGAACGATGTGATTGTGAAGCTGGATTGTGAGATGCCCACCGTTTCCGGATTAACATCTTTGCTGGGGTTCATAGTTAAGACAACTTCGGATGACATCCTGGTCGGCAACTCACACTGGAGTGAGATTATCTAGGTGATATAGCCCGCTTCCTCCGATGATACCAATGACAACTGATACCCGACGAGGTCAGTACTTCCCCTTCAGCATCGTAGAGTTTACTTACCATCTTCGACAACACTCTCCATGTTCAGTAGTCTTTTCGAAGGAGATTGTCTTTCGGGTTGGATAATGCGAAAGCTCCGTTGGCTGTTCTGGGTACTGAAGCTGAAGGAGATAGAGGCGAAGAACCGCTTGTTTGAAAGTTTCGATGTTTGGTTCACCCAAAACATCGATTAGATTGAGTTCGGACCGAAGAGGAAATTTCTAATGATTCCGGTAAATGTATTATTTGCAGTTGCCAGTACGATTTTTCCATCCCATTCTGAAGCGCCTGTTCAAATGAACAATGCAATAACCTAATATACTGTAACTGTATGTACACGCTCTGCCGGATTCCTGTATGTTACAATGGTGATCGACACTTTTGAATGCTCTGCGCTTCTCTCAACATCTGGTATGTACGAGGGTTAGGTTGTCGGTCCTCCTTGTGTACTCGTGAAGCCTGGGCCCAAGGCTTGTTGAAGCAGGAGTTCTACATGCTCTCGGTCCTCATTTATCCTGGCCATTTCCTCTCTCCATCGAGCTTCTCGTTGGTCATATATAGCCCCTAAAGCCCCCAAGCTTCCTAGAGCCGCCTCGAGGGCTTGACGCAAATCTCCTTCTGCTTGGGAACCGTCAACCGAAGTGTTCGATCGGACTGACGAGAGTTGATCAATCAAGGAGATTTTTTGTGGTCGAGAAGCTTTCCTCTGATTCGCTAGATGATGAAAAGAGGCGCGAATATTGGTCACGGCCTTTGAGCGTAGCAATCGTGAATCTCTGCGTATGGAGCGTGATGTCAAGGAATGGAGCTTTGTCGAATGGGACGGTGCAGCAAGAAGGATCATTGTCGTGTCTGTTTCACGATCAAGGGCCTGGAACTGGAAGAAGATTCATGATTTGAGTAAATCTCAATCCGCACGATAGTGCGTGGTCTACTCACCGCTTGAGCAAGAGCGTCCCACCGGGTTTCCCAGCGGCGACGGCGCTTTTCGATTCGTCCCACATAAGAGGGATGGTACTCAAGTTGCAAAAGGTCATCGTCGACATCGTCTTCGTTCTCGTCCACCCATTCACCTTCATCACCTTCCACTTCCACCGCATTCCCATTTGCCCATGATTCTTCCACTTGCGCCAATTGATCTTCATATCTCTCTTCCCCAGCGGTTTCCTCACCAGATGATGTCTCGGGACTTGTGTCTCGTGGCTGAGTGCTTTCAACCCTAGGTGGCAGACGTAATCTTCGAGCCGCGCCACTAGGTTGAGCCCGTAGATTTGTGGATTCTCCCTTGCGTCTGATGCCACGACCACGAGGATACTGCGATGAAGGCATGGGTATGGGCTCATGACTTGGACTAGACCGCATGCTCATTGTGGAATCACCTGGTCGAGGAGCGGAATGCTGAATAAATGCCCAAGGATTATAACTAGGCCCCGGAAAAGGTGTCGATGACGGCGAAAGTGTAGAATCAGACATTGCGCCAATGCCGTTATTGAGGGCATAGATCTGCATTTGCAATGCGAGCTGCTCCCTGATCACAGCGGGACTGTTGGGATCTATGCTCGATGGTGCTGTATTTTGCATCGCGGGCATGGCATTCCGACGAATATGAGTGAATGGATAAGGGTAAGGCGAACCGATCTGTCTTGAGCCAAATTCACTAGGGATTGAAGAAATTCCTGGGGCTGGACTGGGTGCTGCGGTGTGAGTCTGGGGAGTCGGAGGGACGGGTGCCATCGGTCGCGTCCCTGGGGACTGGAGTAAATGGAGATAGGATGCAGGATCATCGATAAAGTGTTGGAAGGGTTCGAGGTGAGACGGCAGGTGAGGAGGTAGACTATGGGAGATAGAGCCGGGAGGGACTGAGTCGACACGATTTCCGAAGTAGGCGTGTCCTATTTGATCGTAAGTTTGTTCATGTCTGTCAGCGCTATCTTCTGGTATGGGTTGATTTGTGCGGGAGGACTGCGTTCGTTGATTGGACGCCTCCAGAGGTCCCCGAAGGCTATTGACAGCATTGGTAAACATAGCCGGGTCAAATGAGCGGATCCCCAGTTGATCAGTTGCACCTCCACGGTGTTTTGGGCGTATGGTCTTCTGATTGTCGATCAATGATTGACTGTACTGAGCAACTTGTGGTACATATTGCCCATTCTGAGGGGGATATTGAATGTCTCGAGGTCGATCAGGTAGGTTTGTCGAGGGCGACCTTGGCGTAAATCCGGAAGAATCGTCGTCGTCGCTTTTCTCATGGTCTTCATGGTCCTCATTCAAAGTCTGCTCGTCGTCGTCGTCGTCTGCTTGATGAGAGCCATTAGTCCTTCGACCATCAAAACGGGATGCGTGTGCATCTTGGTGGATGTCGGGAAGAGGACCGGGAGATGGATGTTTGGAATCATGGTATCCCGGTTCGTTATGCGGAAGCGAATGGTCTATATCTTCCTCAGGTTCCTCTTGCACAGGAAGCGAGCGACCCGGGGGACGGGTAGATGTGGGTTGTGCAGCAGGTGATTGGGAAGTAATCGGTCCCGGGGGTGTCACTCGAGCAACCCCCAGATCCGAGCCGTTTGTGATGGTGGCACGCCTGGGAAGGGTAGGCACTGCAGTCGGTTGGACTGGCTGATAGGAATCAGCACTGATGTGAGAGTATACCTGAGGTCGATCAGCGGTGGTGGAATTAATGTTCACCGATCCTTGGTATTGCGGGGAACCTCGATGTTCGGGTGTCCTATCCTGCGAGCGGCCTTGAGGTTCAGTCAGTGCCGCGGTGCTGGACCCGCGCTCCCAATGGTTTGGGCTCTCCCTCGTCGCCTGGACATCCTTGTCCTTGTCACGAGCACGTTTAGCCCCCTCCAGATCCTTTGGACTAGTTCGAGTAGCTGGAACTGAATGAGAAAATTGAACACCTCCTGCTCCACCTGCGTATGCGACACCAGAGATGCCTTGCAGGGAGCCTTGGAGCTCTTTATCGGCACGCTCTATTTCGGCCATAAGTTGTTCAGTGACAGCCCATCTCTCGTCCGAGGTCTGAAACTGTGACAAGATGTGCGCTTTCTCGTCCGTAGTTTGAAACTGAGAGAGAAAGACCGGAGGTTGCACACGATTAACGGGTCGGGGCTGAATGGCGAGGACATTTGGGAGAGGTTGAGACGAAGATGAGGCAAATGGCGGGATATGGGATTGGGGATGAGAGTGAATGAGAGGCGATGAGGTTCTTCGTTCAGGGCTACGGTCACGGGTGTTGCCCGTAGGTGCCTTCGCTGCCACTGGAGAAATCCGTGAACCTGGCGGGGGAGTTCGACGAGGAACGTGAGACGGGCCTAGAGTGGGTGACGATTGTTGGACGACTTGCTGTGATTGAGCATTCAACACCTGACCGGCTGAAGGAGGTATCACGAGAGAATGCGCCTTGATGGTCCGTTGACGCTCTCGGAAGGAAGGGGAGGGGGAAACGTCACGGGCAATGGGTGCGTTTTGCATTGGGGCTTCGAATGCTGAAGGGGAAGAAGGAGTAAGTAGGAGTAAGATATAGTTTGCATCAAGGGCACATCATGGCGATTCAGCTACAGGATTTGGATGGAGGAGATTTCCCCTGGGGGAAGATCATTCATCGATGATGAAGGTGGCAATAGCATTGTATTGGAGACAAGAAGTGCGAAATGTACCTTGTATGCTTGGAAGAGATTGAACCTTTCTGCTACGTTGAGGAGATTGACTGGACATATCCTCTGCGAAGAGCGCAGAGAAACGATGGGTGTCGTGGATTGTCTAGTTTGGTGGGTAGATGGTGGGCGGAGACCGTGGGTCGGTAGATGGTTGAGTGGGAGAGTGATGAGTATTATTACGAGCAGGCGTTGTTCAACTGTTTTGTGTCGGAGTGAATCGCACTCGCCTTTTCAGCGTGGCTTTGAGGGTCAGGTAATGTCGGGCTTTATGGAGGCCGTTGTTGCCCAAGATGAACCCTCGAAAACGCGGTGAGTGCCCAGAGAGGAAGGCTGCCTCGAGGCTGATAACCGCTGGGACATTCAGAGGAGAATCAAAAACGAATTCTTCTGGAGGATCATAATGAACGAAAACATGTGGGATCCTAGAGGCCATTGACATCTGGTGTGAGGATGAGGCAGTATGATGGTGGGAGTATCGAGAATGCAACACCTCCTCTGCTGGGCTGGTAGGTGGTACTTAGAAGAAAACCGTGGACGCATCTTCAATTTGATCGTAAGCAGCACACCTCATCGGCGGCCCCCACAACGCCAAATCTCAAATACAGCATGGATTATTTTCTTTGCCGTGACCAATGTATACGTGTCCACAAAGCCACAATTTTGTCAGTATTGCCAGCAGTTGAAACCTTCCAGCATCTGACATTAGGATTCTGCCAAATCTAGAAAGGCCTATGATCATGGTACATGAGTGACTGATAAAAGAGTATTGAGACACCATTGTAGATTAATGAGAGAATAGCTTCCGAGATTCATAATAGTTGTATATATATCATATACTTGCTGATTCAATAAGAAAGTGTTGTAAGTTCAATGCTTATTTTAAATTTGGCAATATCTAAACTTGAACTCTTACAGATACTATTTGACCAAAACTACAAATCAATAGGTTTCTTATTGAGTTTAATATTTTATATCTATAAATTAATCTAACAAATTCACTAGATCTAATATAAACATTCATCAAGATCTCTGATTAAAATAAAGAAGATAGTGGGATATCTTTGATTTAGATTCAAGAGAATTGACTATTTAGAGTATATCACTATTACTTTGACAATATGTTTTGAACTATATATGATTAAAACTATTTTATCTTTGAAATTATTTATATATTATTAAGACAAGTGATCAAAATTCTATTGTAGTATAGATCTACTAATTATTATATTGTGTTATAAAATCTTATATCTATTACATGAGTATATTAATCTTGATGAAACTTTAAAGATAGATATATCTATTTAAGTTTATGTACAATAGTAGAAAGATTAGTGTATAAGCTTAGTAAACCTTTTATTTATATCTATATCATAGATTTTATTAGATCTATATAGTACTCTATTATATTTATTAGATCAGACATTTAAATTTTTATTTGATTATCTTTAAATACTACTATATAAAGTTAATATATTAAAAATTCTATCTAATGGCTCTCTCTATATATTGTTCTCACTTATCTATAAATTGCTTTGAATCTTATCTGATATATTAACTACTTGTAATAGCTAGTAGTTTTACAATACATACTCTTTATTATCTATCACTTGATAAGAAATATCTCATTTTTATGCAACTTTTTTTTGTATTAGTAAATTATATAGACTCTGATATTATCTAATGTTATCTGATATACTCTAGACTTTAACACTACTATTAAATTTAATAATATTCAAATCTATCAATATAGTAAACCTTTGAATATTAAAGTAATTCAAATTATATAATATAATAAATTGTATTATTCAAACTGCCTATATAGCTACTGAATATAGCTTTTAAAATCTTGATATTAGCTTTAATTTAAAGATATAGACTTGAGATTAAGATATTGTAATAATTATATATAGTATAGATATAGAGTATTCTTAAATATGAAAATATATTCTAAAAATAATGTTCTTATATCTTTACTTATATTCTAACTTGTTATTTCAAGTAGAAATTTTTTCTCAATCTATAATATTCAATAGTTCTATTATCTAATAGAAAGAAATTAATATTACTATTAATACTAAAACTATTTAGATAGTATCAATTCTATACAAGATTTTCTAAACTCTTGATATAATTGTTTTCAGATTTTAAGGATAAACAAAATTACTAATAATAACATATTCATCTATCATGATTGAATTTATTCTAATTTGTATTATTATTTTCATATACTCTATTAAGTTAAGACATTTTCACAACTTTAGTACTCTAGAACAACTATAATTTAATAAAGGCTACTTAAACTATTTACTATATCCTATTCTAAAGCCTATAGACTGTTTTTTTATAATGCAGGATACTTGAATT
>JANAWD010000546.1:0-28948 GCA_027627245.1 Meripilus lineatus | reverse complement strand
ATGATAAACCTGCCGCTTTCAACCGAGACCTTGCCATATCTTTCTATAACTTGCATGTCTGCCTTTCCAAGCTTGGCCGCCATAAGGAGGCACTTGTTGCCATCCAGCGTGCTGTTTTGATGTACGAAGTCCTCGCCCAGGATCAACCTGCCGCTTTCAACCAAGATCTTGCCACATCCCTCAACAACTTGTATGTTTGCCTTTCCGAACTTGGCCTGCATGAGGAGGCACTTGTTGCCATCCAACGCACCGTTTCGATGCAAGAGGTCTTCGCCCAGGATCGACCCGCTGCTTCCAACCAAATGCTTGCCATGTCCCTTTACAATCTCTCGCGTCAATACTCCCAACTCAATCATCATGAGGATGCCCTCGAGACAGCGGAAAGGTCGCTAGCTCTATACCGCGAGCTTGTGAAGACCCGGCCTCTCGTTTTCGAACCAAGATTCATTCAAGTACTCGACCAACTCTCGGAGTGTTTCACTGCTCTTGGTCACCATGATGATGCAGCGGAGGCTCGTGAGGAAGCAGATGAGCTTCGCGAGTTTATTTTCTAAGTTTGTTTTCATAGTCGGAGCTGTGATGAAATAATTGGATTGGATTTCTTTCGGGCATCATGGCACTGCTGAAATTTGGTCATCTGGCGTTTCCATCTTCTCCAATGATAGCATAGATTTACCCTTTGCGCATCATTCATACATCACACTGTTACCGACTTCTTGATTCCTTTGTGTTTGCTATCCGAGTCTTGGCCACACGATATCGTGGCATTCAGTGGAACTTGGACCTCCGTGGTATGCACAGTCTCAGATTTTACTTCTCATTTCTCTGCGTCGTTTCACATCTCTCGTTGTTGACATTTTCAATCAATTTGTAGTGGGCGTTAGAACAAAGGATATGTGGTGCATTTACGCCCTAAACGAAGCTGGTTTCGGCTCTATGGCACACGGCACGCCTTTCCGTTAGAACCCTTCGTATGATATAGATCCATATGTGATGCTGCATAGTACGTGAAGGATCCTAAGGTATCACATTGCCAATCAAGACCGCACCTCGATGTATGCATGCAACCTCCTATTTCTCCGCATATCTTTAGTTCTCTGAACCCATTCGAAAGATTTTGCGACATTTCGCCAAAGCTCGCCCAATAAATCCAGGGTTCTCATGCTTGAGGTAAAAAACGGGCTCCTTCCTGTTCTTACGTCGTGATCCTTTTCGCTCAAAGCCGGTCGTCCCGCAGATAATATGACCAGCTTCTGACAAACTCTCCTCCTGGTGGGGTTCGGGTGCACCGACCACGAGGTTGCGAGACCACAACGTGTTCCCCTGATCGTCTTCCATTCAAAATATTATCTGTCCTCAAGGCAGGGTTTGCGTGTCTGGAACAATGGCTAGAAAATGGGGAATCGTGACAATTGGATCACTATCAAAACCTCCTCCGCTGAAGTGACTGGTCGATGCTGATCGTAACAACGTGGAACCAAACTTCTTGCAAAATTTCTCTCCCAGGCCAACGCACTTTACCTGACTGTACCCGCGCACTTCGCAGCAGACTCTGAAGGTTATAATCATTGCCTGAACCTTACGCCCCTCTTCTGTTGGATTGACTAGCCGATATCGAATGTAAGAACGCGAACTTCCACTGCTGGTAGACAAGTGGCTTTACTTGCGATGTCCACTTGGAGTGAGTGGAGAGTCCAAACTCAAGTGGATGTACTGGTCATACTATTCACAATTTACATGTATTCTATCCAAGCGTACAGCTTATCGTCGACATACATGGCAGGGTGGTCTCGCTCCTTACTGGTGGATCGAATAAGGGTTCAGACGGTTTGGGTATCACGTATACGGTCGGACCTCGTGCGCAAGGAGTCCCGGATCCCTGGCGCAAACCTGTACTTCGAAGATCTTGACGTGGCTGCTCAGGTTTGTCTTTTTGCTCTGTTTTTGTCCTTTATCAACGACTTGTATGTCAAGGAACTATAACTTGTCTATCATCCTTTCAGTTCATGACGCTTCCCACTTCGTTTACCCATTTTCTCTATGGCTCTCAGCAAAGAGCAGAATATCCCGGGAACAGGAAAGCTGAATGCTCAAGGAATCGAACCTGGTCGCAATCAAGACCTTCCTCTGAAGTCGCTCCAGACTACCCCGTTTGCCATCTTCCTCTCGAACTTGCCTTCCGAGATCCTCACATTTCCTCATAGGCCCTCCTCTGGATAAAAAGAGCTGCCACAGGTGCAACAAGGTGAACCCAAAGGACGGATTCTTGTTATTTGTTTTGATGGAATTTCAAATAAATTCGATGAGAAGGTGCGTTCAACGTTGTCTCATCCTACCTTCGTGCATATAATGACTCTACTCGCCCCAAAATGCTTAGAACACGAGTGTCCTCGAATTCTATACGCGGTTGAACGAAGAAAATATTTACTATCATCCGGGTGTCGGCGCAGTCCCTAATCCCAGACCATTTATCGGGCAAAGACTCCACGAGTCNTCTCAAGGATCTGGCGTTTGCTCGGTTGATCTCTTATTTGATTGTACGCATCCAATTGATGCGTCATCACTAGTTCATTTGATGGTCTCGTTCGGCAGGGTTACAACTGAATTATCGATGTATACCAGCCAGGGGACCGAATATATGTCTGTGGTGCGTCACGCTTCTTTGAGATTATCTGCCGGATAGCTTGTCTATCTGCCTCTCCGATCTTGGCAGGCATGTTGAGCCCCTTGTTGCCATCCAAAATGCTCTTTCAATATGGGACATCCTCGCCCAGGATCAACCTGCCTCTTTCAGCCAAGACCTCGGAGACTCCCTCAACAACTTGTATCTCTCCCTTTACAATCTCGGCCGGTATGAGGAGGCACTTGTGGCCGCCCAACGTTCTCTTTCGATGCGGGAGGCTCTCGCCCATGAACGACCTGCCGTTTTCAACAAGGACTTTGCGGACTCGCTCCATAACTTGTCTGTATGCCTCTCCGAACTTGGTCTGCACGAGGAGACATTTGATATCATCCAACATGCTGTTTCTATCCGAGAGGTTCTTGCCTACGAACGACCTGCTGCTCACAATCATGAACTCGCAAACTCCCTCGACAGTCTCTCGAATGCATACACCAGACGTGGTAATCTGGAGGAAGCTTTAGAGCCAGCTCAAAGATCGCTCGCTCTATATCGCGAACTTGTCAAGATCCTTCCTCTTGTCTACAACATATCTGTCATTCACGGACTTTATCAAGTCGCACAATGTTTAGCTGCTCTTGGCCGCGATGACGAGGCAGCGGAGGCTTGGAAGGAAGCAGACGACTTGAGTGCAGCCTCTTAGGCTTTCCTTTTACTTTTTGGTCATAGTTGTCCACATTATTTTATAGAAGGGAGGGAGACTCGGTTCCTTTCGAGATCTACCCTATTTCAATGTTGCGCTGATGCATTTTTGTTGTTCTCCTCTGAATCCATGTATTACGATTCCCCCCATTTTTTCCGTGGCCGTTCACAATTATATTACTCGTATGCAGCGCTCCCATCTGTATCTTTATTCGGCTCAAAGCGTCTGACCTATCCACTATTCACCATGTGCGAGAGGTCACACCTAACGCCTTTGAACGTTTAGAATATCCAGACTATGATTGATACAGGAACGCGTGAAGAATTCCAATGTTCGTCGTAACCAGTCGCTGGGCGATCAGTGCCAGTGCGACAGATGATCGAGGAGTATGACATATGTATTTGATAAGATAACCGACAACTGTGGAATCTGCGATCTTTTGATACAATCCAAACAGCTACGAAGAGGACGAACATAGCTGAAAGAGGGGAGAACCGGCAACGAGGATGTCCGTGAATTATCGACATACCCATGCGACCGATGCCGTCTCCGGCCTCTGCCCATGGCCTTGTCACTCGGATGCCCTTATTGCCATCACTTCCTTTCCATCACCCTGAGCGGGAAGCTAGCTGCCAATACCGATAACACCAGTTTATGACGTGGGTCGAATGGTGTCTTGAGATTTGTGCGCGGTGTCACAGATGTTCACCACCTGGGGTTGATCATAGTCCTGGGCTCGCTCGTTTCATGATGAAACAGGATATTGACGTTTGTTCTACCGGCACCATCTACATTAATAATCAACTCCATGGACATATGACACAACTTATGGGATACACTCACTTGTTACCGCCTGCCTAGCTCGATTATTGCTGTGTACAGACGCATATAAGGACCCGCTCTCCGCGTTGGATACGCCAGTCAGCTCATTGCACATGCGCGAAGGGCTTTTTTCTTGATTGACCCGATTGGTAAGACGGAAGTATTGTGCTAGGAATTTGAAGACGTTTAGAGAGCGTCCGCGAGGAGACGGAGAGCGTAACTTACACCTTATCTGTTGTGCTACCAGGGTGTGATACATTCAGAAGTCCCAAAGCAGCCAGTAGGTGTGATTGAAGCACCTCTATTCTTTTGCTACGTATCAATATTTGAGAATAGTGAATGCAAAACATGGTTGAGTCCTTCATTTCAATGCAGAGACAGAGACCGAATCAAGGGATATCATCGAAATAGGTAATTTTGTCTATGACATATCCCGTTCATGAAACTTACCATGTCCGAAGACAATCAATTTCTCATGATACCATGGCGTCAAGCCTGAGCCTTGAATCCAAAAACAATCGATAGGAACAAATAGACGAAAAGCTGGGGATTTAACACATTAACATTTTTCTAGATGAGAATGGGGAACGGGACACACAATCTTTCCCATTATCGCTACGTTCCACTTGTCACCATTGCATGACAACTTGAATACGTTCAGACTCGCGTTTGAACTTTGAACGCTGGAGGGCGACGTAGAGACCTTGGAAAATAAGATAGAGGAAGAGCAGGATAAGCCAGGAGAGGAACACAATTATGCATGGATCTGTCGTCAGATGAGGGGGAGAAGCGCCGGAGATGACGGTGGCCGAGAGGATGGTGAGAAATTGGGCATGATACTCGGAGTTGCTACGTTGGAAAGAATGGGAGGTTCGAGGTAAGACGGTGGGCGAGGTGGAATGGTCAGAGGGAAGGTGGCCAAAGAGGGGACATCGCAATGTGGCACATGTACAGGGAGGGCGCCTCACCACTGGTTAGCAATCACTCGTCTTCTGTCGACTCAGTGTCAACTCGGAGGATCACGAACGTTGCGTAGCCCGTTACGTTTTGGATGACAAGGAATGGGACCCAATCGCTTCGCAACCTATGCGTGTATGTCGGAGCGTCCGGGACCTCTCGTGCATCCTGTTCTTATCCTGGGTCCAGGATTCTTACTCATGGACAGCCAATTCCTTTCGCAACGCACCTTCTCGGACCCGAAGATATCTATCTACCATCATTTGAGGAGATCGCGACCGATATCTTGGACGGCGATGCGACTCTCATGTCAATGCACCCAATCCATCTCACATCTATGATCCATGCGTGCGTTGTCTAATGCCCGCAAGGTACCCATCCCTGTATCGAGGCGTCCGCCTGTAGTCTCACTTCGACCGCACGATGCAAGGCAGATCTTGGAGATGTCGAGCGTTTTCTCTTCTCTCAACCATTGGCCCTAAGAATACAGAGCTTGTATATGACTAGATATCCTGGGTATCATGCCAGTGGTGAGAGGCGACTCACGAAGTAATTTGCCACTCATCCTCAAAGCGTTTGCATCTAACAGACCTTCAAGTTGCGGTGTTCGATTTCAGTCCCTCAATCTTTTTGGTACACAAAGACCAACGAACCATATGAGGAATCTTCTCGGTAGCTCTATATGGAACGTCCTAGCAAACCTTTTACAAGTGCGTCAATCTGGCGGCATACCCATGCTAGGCTGTTCTCACTCGTCGCAGATAGTTTCTCTGTGTCCTTCTTGTGTCACACTAGTGCAGAAACCACATCTACCCTGGCGAATATCATCCGTCAGATACAATCAATGCTGCACGAATATTCGCTGAAAGGGATTCCGACTTGACCACAACGCTATGGTTATAGTATGAGAAACCCTTTCGATTTCACACCGGAGAACAGGTTCACAGGACAGCATCGCATCGTGTCATTTACAAATCTCAGCGAGGACGGGATCAGAACTCATGGCGTATATTCATTACGTATCTTCCGAATCCAAGTACGCCGTCTCATCGCAAGCTCTGTGAAATAGAAACCCTCTCTTTGTCTTCCCGAAGTGTGTCGTGACCAATTGGAGATCTCCAGACTCGGTGTGAAGGTCTTCTGAATCGAATGCGGACATATAGGACAGTTAGTAATCATCCATTTCATCTAGTACTCAGGAAAGGGTGGTCTGATCATGATGAACTGAAGTGTGCCATTCTCCTTTGGGGTATCCTAGGCTTGCAATGCGGCAAAATATCACAGCCCGAGCGACCCAGCAAATCAAGGGTCGCATCCAGGATCCTGTTTCGCTCTGGCTTCTTGCGCTTCTTGACCCAAGGATTATGGGTACCAATAGACGGATGCACGATATTATCAATGCGTGACTATCTCTGCGGTATTTCCGATTCAATGTCACCAATATATCACCTCTCTTTCCTCTGCTCGGATTGACGCAGCATCCACGACAGTCATTGGATTTCGAGGACATCAAGTGTCCGTCGATGTTCCATGTAGCTTCTAATTGGATTGTTTAGCCCTTTGGGGAGTGAGGGCCAGGCAAACACGCAAACAAGGACCACGACACGTATACTATACTGAGATCCGCAGGCTAGGATGTGACGAGAAGCATTGTGTTACTTGTTAATGTTGTATTCGTGGTACTTTCCATCGGATCATATATATCCATTTCTGTGAGAATTGTACCGCCGATGGATGCTATTTTCTCATCTGCAGGCCCTGCTATATAGAACCGAAGGGACGAGTGGATGGTGTCTCCCTTCTTGCCCTGAACGCGCATCCCCTCAGTGACAAATACTCTCAATCGACTTATCCTCGTCTTTCGCACTCACCATCTCTGTATTCTCGCTTATCCCATCTCGTTTTTCATTTCATCAACCTCGCTCTCCTGCCCATGCTTGATCTTGTTCCTGGTCCTCTCGCCAGCGGATCGCGAGCAGAACAGGGCAACATCCTCCATATCATGGAGTCAGATGAAAGGTGTGTACAATCCTGTCACTCGCGCTCCGGTTAGGTATTGTATCCAATAACTTACGCACGTATCATACAGAAACGGTGCCAATGTTGGCAAGTCTTCGTTTGGTCCAGATTCTCTCCGAGTCCCGGTCGAAGTCCAAGAGAAGATCATATCTTCAATGACAACCGACGGCGAATGGCACGATGAAGATACCCTCAAGGGCCTCACGAATTGCACCTTAATCCACCGGCAGTTGTACCCTGCGGCCTTGAACGCTCTCTACGACCGAGTACAGATATCGGGGAAAGAACAGTACAGGTTGTTCAAGGATACCCTAAACAAAAACAAGCACCTCGCGCGTAGGGTCCAATCGCTCAGTGTCAGCGATGTCACACCAGAGGAACGCACACTCGCCACAACGGTTCTTCATACATCCCCCAAGCTTTCTGAACTCAAACAGCTTTTCTTGGCATTTGGTACTCCTGACAAAGATGGGATTACCCTTCCTATCCGCCCAAGCTTTCCGGCAACCCTTCGACAATTTTCTTCCCTGGCTCATGTGTATTTCTTTCATCTCAAAATAGAGACTTTAGATACACTGCGCAAGATCCTAGGTTCACTTCCAAGCCTTGAATCAACTATCTTACACCAAGTGTCATGGAAAACTCCAGCTCCAGAGGTGCTGGAATTCAGACCCATCTTCAATGGAACTTCATGGCAATTATCTCAGATCAGTCTTGCAGGCTGTACCTCAGACTTCATTGCACCCTTCTTCTTTGCAAAGCCACTTCCATCATCCCGAAAACTACCAGAGAAGCAGTGCCATCCAGGGATAAATTCATTAGATATTATACCTATGATTGAGATTTCAAAACTTATATCAGGTGATACAGATCCTGCAAGTGAGCAAATTCACTGGAGATGGAAGATAGACAGAGAAAAGGAAGTCAGATGTAAGCTACTAATGTAATTTTAAATTATTATTGCTTTAACCTAAACTATTATTTCAAAGGGTGTCTTGAATGTGTCATTCAATCTACCAATCAATCTGATACAAATACTACATATCTCAAGTTCTTTTTTAAGTTGGACTTGAATGCTCCTTCAGCTACTACAGGCCATATTATCTCTATAAAATTATGTAGAGATAATCAAGCTGCTGCATTAGATATAGATATACTAGATGGATGGCTTTTTCAGTTTCAATCTCTTCATGATATAACCTTGAATCTTCCTCAGTTGAAGGATAGTAATACCAAAGAAATCTCTAGTTTCTTTAGAAGATTCTCAAGTTTAAAGAATAAGAATATTATTATTGATAATAAAGAAAGCAAGAGTTTTAACAAAACAGATAAAATAGAATATAATGTTCCAAAGTCATCTGCTAATAAGTTTGAAGTTATTGATAATCAAATCAATTGGTCAGGTATGGATTTTATATTGTAACAATTTAATATTCTCTAAGTTAATATTATAGATAGCTCAGAGAGCTTTAGAATACAACTTTTAGAGAAGCTTGCTACTGTTCTTGCAACTCTGTATAATGATGACCAAATGAATGAGAACCTATATCATATACCACTTGGCCTAGAATGTTTAGTCTCAGTTCAAGAAACACTTGTACAAGAAAATTCTTCAAGATCTAGATACAATTCTAGTTTATCTTTTATGCAGCTCAATATCTACTACTCTGATCTTGGCCAACTGGACAAGGCTCTTAATGCTATTGAACATGCTGTTCCAATATACAAGGATCTTGTACAAAAGAGACCTGCTGCTTTCAATCAANATCTTGCAGCATCTCTGAATAATCTATATGTCTGCTATNCTNANCNTGGNCAATTGNACAAGGCTNTTGATGCTATTGAANATGCTGTTCCAATATANAAGGATCTTGCACAAAAGAGACCTGCTGCTTTCAATCAATATCTTGCCATGTCTCTGAATAATCTATATCTCTGCTATTCTAAGCTTGGCCAATTGGACAAGGCCCTTGATGCTATTGAACATGTTATTTCAATCTACACAGATCTTGCACAAGAGAGACCTACTCTTTATAATAAGAAACTTGCTGAAAGTCTCTTTCTATTCTCATCATATTATATTCAGATTGATCAAATCAAAGATGCTCTGGAACCTGCAAGAAGGTCTCTCACCCTATACCAAGATCTTGCATATACTCAACCTAAGATATTTAACAAAGATGTGATTAAGATTTTAAAGTATCTCTCATTGTGCTTATCTATTCTCGGACATAAAGATGAGGCAGAGAGAATGGAGAAAGAGGCGGAGGATATGGAAGCAGCAGATATGAATCATTCTTTGTAATATTTGGTACCCTAGAGTTGTACTACTAGCACATGTCTGAGTTTTGTAGGATATTTTCTTGGTTTCTACTATTTTACCTATTATTTGTTACGGTTTTTTGTTGCTACTACTATCTGCGTCTCTGATATGTCTTACATTTCATGAGTCTATCGGCCACAGGTAAGAATAAAGTGGAGTTAACCACTTCGCGTGAATCTTGTATCGTGCTGACTGAGAACCAGTACTCTTCAGAGTCGATCGTCCTTTTGGCGACTGTGAGGAATTGCATTTGTTAGTGACGCGTGGCGAATCGGAGTCTATCAGCAAGTCCATATCTTGGGCACACCTTGAGCCATATACCATCATCCCGAGTCTAGCTCTATATAGTCTCGTTGTCTCTGAACAGTCTGTATCCTGCGCACAGTGGTTCTCTTTCCACTACAGAATCAAAGAACCCTTCACTGGCAATTCCTGCCTACTGGTTCCGAGTCTCTTCACACCGCGCCAATGATTGTCTCGTAGTACATCTTGAGCTCAGGCTGACTCTGGCTCGCGAAAGACAACACACATCCTTCTGCCTCCTCGCTCATGCCTCCAGTATTAGTCGGGTCTCATTACAATTGACTATGCATCGCAAGTGAGTTTTCTCCCGATTCCTTGAGAATTCAATGAGCCTGAGGGACTGATCTCTCGCCCATGCCGTGAATTTAGGAGAGACATCCAAGTTGTTCAATCAACCGTCTATCGCAGTGATGCGCAATACTTCAAACCTGACAATAAGACTCACTGAACCAACGAATTCAGAACTTGCGTTTTATGTTTCCGTTTCTAGAACCTATCCAAAATGGCGGGCGTCACCAACCAACAGGTCACCAACTCGAATCGTGCCAAAATGGAATATACGAAGGTTGCTGCGAGATTCAAGCCATAAATATTGCATGAATCCGGCATGCTTCTTTTGTGTCTGCGCCTGACTTCCGTTGACACGGTCCTGAAGCTTCTATCCACTGGCAAGATATCGAGATGTCACCCTAGCACATTCAACGGACTTGAACTCTCTCAAAGTTCATTCTCATGGAACGAATGTCGTGGGTAGAACATGTTGGGCAATATTGATAACAGGTGCGTTGTTCATTCTTATGATCAAGCGACGGTATCTTTACGTATCGACTTCACAGATATCCTCAGGTCCTCTTTACGCCTCCAAATCGACGAGGAGTGAGGGTATGTCGACCGGCGTATTGACACTATCTCCAGTTTTGATCGTGCAACAACGCAGACCCAAATCTTGGCCGTTATCATGTGAGTTCCCCACCCCAGACCCTTATTAGAGTTACTTGAGCGCACCTCCTTCATTGTCTAGTCGACGATATTCTTCATCCTAAGTCAAGTCCAGAAAGACGTCGAATAGCAGGTACAGTATGCAGGTGCTGGGTACTGGAATAATATGTATTTTCATCTCCGAGTCATAACACAGTTTCTAGGACATGGTCCGATCGTTTTCACCACTCAATAGCGACATACGTGTGTTTTTCGTGCACAGATGCGCATACACAGCGGCATCATCACGATACCCAAGTTACTCGAACACCCTCTCCTCGAATGCGTGTACAGAAACCGAGACCCGAGTTGAGGAGTTCCGAAAGGTACGCCCATCTCTCATCTTCTGTGTCAACCGACGCCGAGGAAAGGTCTCCATCTTCTTCTGACCACGAAAACAAGTTCTGTTGTTATCCAGAAAGCAGATTCAACCAGAATACCCTATATTCCTCAAGATTTCGGAAGACAAAATCAAGGCACACCTCTGGGATACGATTGTTCGGTTGACACCTAGCACGTCCAATGTTTGACCATATACATACTCTCCATAGCCAGAATACTACTCAGCCGCCTCGTCATCCCTACAACATCCCCACATTTGCGTCTCAAGGCCTGATACATCGGTAAACATTGTTCCTCTGCGTGGCCTTTCAACGTTGTCGTTGCAGCGAACGCAGGAGATTTGGGCCATATGACGAGGTTCCCGTTGATATATTCCGGTGCATAAACAGCACGATATGTCGGTAGCTGAAGGTAGAATGAATTAGCTTGGTCGGTTGAGCCTCTTCAATGCTATCTACAATGATGACCAATCCCGTGAGTACAAAAGACAACTTGGGAGTTTGGCGACACGCACGTATTACCTTCTCCCCTCAGTTTGATTGACGGCATTTGCGGGCACACATGAAAACCCGCTTTTCGGGATTGAACATGCCAGTCAACCCGCGACACAAGAGTATCAGGGATAGTCGATTGGTGAGACGGAACTGTCGTTCTCGTAAGACGGTAGAAGGCTTCGAGGAGATGGAAAGGTGTTGACTCGTGATCCAGGATATGGTGCCTTGTGTTATCGATCTCGCTTTAAGGAAATGCAGTCGTTAGATGAGGTTGAAGCGATTGTTCTTTCCTTTAAAATGTACGAGCGTTGCTGCATACTACAGTGTGTCGCGTGCGGCTCGAAGCTGGAAAACATCGCCGTGAACAGTCTGACGGAAAACTGAGAATTCGAGGCATGACCATTTTTCTATGTGGAAATGAGTAACACAACTCACCATCTTCCCCGGTGTCACCATTCACCATGCATCATTTGTTGCCGCGGCACGACAATGACTTGGACGCCTTCAGACTCGCGTTTGAACGTGAACGCTAGTGGGAAATGTAGTGATTTGTATGAAACAGGTAGAGGATGAGCTGGCTCATCCAAGGAGGTACCCCGGTGTGTACGTCATATGCCTCTTGGATTTGTCGTTGTCGTCACGGTGGAGGAGAATGGGACGCTGACGCCTTTGAGCTGGGGAGACGGTGACTGAGACCGACAGTGAGGAGTCGTGCATGAGACTGAGACTCGCCGATTCGGAGCAGTTGAGAGAAAACACGGTGAGCCGAGAGCATGACATTGAGCGAAGTAGAATGTGTACTCATGAGAGGCAACTTGAAGGAGAGGGTGATTGTCTTGAACGCGATGACGCCATGAAGTGCGGTGTGGCTTCTGACGGCGCTCTCCATCGACGGGGCCGCCACCATCGCTTGGGCCTCTATCTGTCTCGTACTTTTCCGTCTTTCGCGAACGATATCAACCTCGGCCCTCAACCACCCTATCTGGACTATCAGGCCTGTCTCTCAACACACAACCTACGCCTTTCAGTCTCCTTGTTCATGCTGCTTGGATATTGTCGCATACTGTGCCATAAACAGGAATCCGTCATCCTTACCTTGCCTTCTGACCGACATTGCATCCACCCTCATCCTCGCTATTTCCACCCCATCCCGGTTGGCCAGTATTCTTTAGTATGCAGTCTAACACAAGGTACAGTGTCTTCCAACACCGATGTGTTATGGCTAATTCTGTGTGCATTGTTATACAGGACCGACGGTGTCGGCAGAGTTACGCCACACTTACCACTCGAACTCGAATTGATGGTGCAACTCAGACCATTTTGAGACGTTGGTCAAGTTGCAATCTGTCCCTTGTCTGCTTCAACAGGATGAAGGCTTGCAACTCCTTGCCACCTCCCCACGTTGCAGTTGGCCTAATGAGATATTCCCTTTGGCCCCATCATCGCTCTCACTCATTTGGGTTCGTACTTCTGCACAAAGTACTACCTGCAAGCTAATTGTGTCACACTTTAGCCTCACTCTATATGACTCGAAAACGCCATATCAGCTCTTACAAGATCTATCACGTCAAGTGTACGATCCGTATTTTCTTGCGCTCACGCACCAATGACTCACAGTGCACAAACGTCCTCAGATCCTATCCATGTTTTCAGCTTGATAAAGAACGGTGGGTCACCCAACCCCTCATCAGCACCGTGGATTGGTGCAAAGTCTAGGTGTCCAGACCGAGTACTTTATCAAGACGTCTTGCATAGGAACACGGTACATACACACATGTTGAATATCCTGTCTCTGGTGGGTGCTGCTTCGTCTCACACAACAGGGCCTCTCTACATATTGCTACAGCGCACCACATCTATTCTGTGCTAGAACATGGCTCAGGAAACTCCTTTCCGAATGATTGTACACGAACAGCAGTGCCGAGACAAGGAGGGCCTAAACAGTGGATCTAGAAACGTACGTCAATCCCTCATGCCCGTTGAGTGGCCGTCTATCTCATTGCATGCCCAGCCTTGGAGTGTAATCCACTCATGGTGTATCTGAGTGTATACTGTTAAGGACAGGTTTTCCGTCCAACGTCTGGTTGGTGCTACCTATGTCGAGTCTCATGTCTATCTACGATTTTATCACAAACCCGATTGTTCCTCGGATGGCGTATCAGGGTTTGATTGTTTCAACTCTGTGTGAGATCCCAGCTTTACTCTTGCAAGTTGCAACAGACACGAGGTATCATCCCGTCAGGCGTCCGTCTTAGATTCCCACTGGTACCTTCCATTCCATAGACGCCCTTCCCCGAAGACCGTCCTGGCCATCTTATATTCGGAACAGTACCGGAAGAAGACTCAAAAGTTTCGAACCTAGAGGGTGGTGATATGCGTGCCATATCTGTTGCCTCTGATGTCGCAGACGAGACCAATGGTGCTAGGTGTGTTTCCCGCATTTCCATTAAAATTGTGATGTGCAATTGGTTTATTCCGTGCAACTGCGTGCATTTTCCTACCTTCGATTCAACGAGCCAGTGCCTATTGCTTGATTTGCGGACCCCTCGTCTTCGAAAACGGTTTCGTTTAGGATACGATCACCTCGTAATGCTTACGTGCTCTAGGTCGCGGTTAGGCTGGTGAGGCCGCAATGGCGAAGCACGAAGATCAAGGATCACCTTCGTCAACACTTCTGATCGTGCACATACACGTTGTTGTTTAAAAGCTCAAGCCAACTACCATACAAGGCGAATCAAAGTCCTTCCATAAATAACCCGTGGATGGGCCGTTTTGACTCGTTTTCTTATCCTCTGTATCATAGTGTGGTTCGGTGCCTTGCCGCATCAGTTCTTTGATCACTCAGGCTCTATCTGCTCTGTATTTCTTCCATTCTAGGTTCCATCCACTCGAAGTACGTATCCTTTTTTCTGCGATTGGCTATTTATATCACCTACCCATGACTAAGAATCGAACGCCAACAGTCTGGGTACTTGGGAAAGCTCTGATTCTTGGCCGGGTTTCGCATACGAACTCTTTCCGGGCTGTATCCTGCCCCGCCTTCTCAGTGACATCGCATCCACCATCCTCGCTATTCTCGCTCCATCCCGAGTGGATTGGAATATTCACTATGCAATCTGACACAAGGTACAGAATCTTCAAACTTTGACGCTCCACCAATGGTTACAGCTGAATCTCTATGCGTTGTTCTATAGGATCGATGGCACTGGTGCTACGCCGCATTTACCAATCGAACTCCAGTTGATGATCATCGATTTCCTTGCCCCAGTTGGGGAGTGGCCAGATGCAAGGACTCTCGCGCGATGTGCCTTATCACAGCGTAATTGGTATTCATCTGCCATGAAATATCTGTACGGCGGAATAGAGATTTTGGGGAAGAAACAGTATGTGCTGTTGGAGGACGTCTTACGCTACAACAAGTCGATCGCGACGAAGCTCCAATCACTCAGTGTTATCGATTTCACTCCCGCCGAACGCATCTCCACTACAGTATTCCACACACCTCAAAGACTCAATGGGCTAGCGGAGCTTTTCGTACTATTCGGCGCACGGGAGGGTCCGAAGGAGATTACTACCTTTCCTTTCCGACCCTCCTTTCTCGCGACGCTTCGACAATTCCATTTAATGCATCATATCTATTTCTATAACATAGAACTGGAATCGTTGGACGAGATTCGCAAGATTCTTGGATCCCTTCCTAACGTTGAATCCGCCATCTTCCGCAACGTGACGTGGAAGCGGTCGAGTGCGGGGTTCAAACCTCTCTTCAATGCGACATCATGGCGGTTATTCCGATTCAGTTTATACGACTGTGCCTCAGACTTCATTGCCCCCTTCTTTTGGGCATCACCACCGCCATCTTGCCGGATAGCCCCACCCCCGGGGTCTTCTTTTCCTCCCGCGATATGCCAACAGGAGGTTATTTCTCTTCCTGAACTTGCAACACTCGTGTTGAGTCCCATCGATTCTACCGCGGAGTCCATATGCTGGCAATGGGAACGGGTCAGGGAAACCAGCGAATGTAAGATATCTCCCCCGTGTCCAAAAACTTCCCGGCTAAATACATGCTCTAAGGGTGTCTCTTATGTGACGTTGAGCGAGTAGATCCCCCCAAGAACCCCACGTGTCTCCGATTCTTCTTCAGGAAATACACACCGGCTTCTGTTGAAGGGCATGTGACATCCATCAATATCTCGAGGGACCAGCAGGCTGGGTTGGATTTGAAAACCTTAGATGCTTGCCTCACCGAGCTCCACTTCCTGAATCGTTTGGACTTGGTCTTCGGCCAACCGGTCGAGGATGCCAGCGTTGGGTCGGTTGTTCAGCAGTTGCCAGGTATTTCAAAGTCAGGAACGCAGATTTCTGTTACGGGGTTCAAACGCGATGACGATACAGCAACATTCCCTGCGAGCTCACTGGCAGAAAGACGCACTACAATGGCATGTTGTCCCAAGATCAGGAATCAGATAGGTAGATCCGTGTTTGATCCCATATCGCAAACTTATCTAATTCGTTTTCTAGCTGACTCACAGACACGAACGTGTCAATCTCTAAATCGGCTTTCTACAACCTTGTATGAAATCTATACTCGACTCTCCAGTCTCAACCAGCACGATGATGCGCTTCTTGTCATCCAGCGCATCGTATCAATCAACGAAGTCCTTGCGAAGTATCGACCTGCCGTTTTCAACCAGTACCTTGCCACGTTCCTCAACGACCTGTATCTCTGCCTTTCCAAGCTTGACCGGCATAAGGAGGCACTTGTTGTCATACAACGTGCAGTTTCGATGCGAGAGGTCCTCGCCCAGGATCAACCATCCGCTTTCAACGAATACCTCGCGGAGTCCCTCAAGAATTTGTTCAACTGCCTTAAGCTTCTTGACCAGCACGAGGAGGCAGTTGTTGCTAAACAACGTACCATTTCAATATACGAGGTCCTCGCTACGGATCAACCCGCCACTTTCAACCAAAACCTTGCAGAATCCCTCGTCACATTGTATGACTACCTCATTGTTCGTGGTCGGCTTGAGGAGGCACTTGTTGCCATCCACCGCACTATTTCAATATACGAGGTTTTCGCGAAGGATCAACCTGACGTTTTCAACCTACCCCTTGTCCAATCCCTCAACAAGTTGTACGCTTGCCAGTGCTTTTCCAAACTCGGCCATCACGAGACACTTTTGACCATGCAACGTGCCGTTTCAATACGAGAGGTCCTCGCACAGGATCAGCCTGATTCTTTCATCGAAGATTTCGCCATCTCCCTCTACAATATCTCTCTTCAATACTCCGAACTCGACCGCCATGATGAAGCACTCGAATCAGCTGAAAGATCGCTGGCCCTATATCGCGAGCTTGCGAAGACCCAACCTCTCGTTTTTAAACGGGATATCGTTCTAGGACTTGGACGATTGTCGTTGTGCTTAATTGCTCTTGGTCGCGATGACCAGGCAGCGGAGGCTCGCAAGGAGGTAGACGAGCTTTACACATGAACCTCCTGAGCATGTCATGGTTTTCATTGCGGGTGTTTAGCTTGCTTCATCGGAGTCGGAGGTGTATTGAGGAAGAGGATTGGACTTCTTTCGTGTCTGGCGCTGCTAGAAATTGTAGTTTGATTCTTCCTCTTTCTGTGATAGTATATATGGATTCGTTGTATGCCATTCATATATAGCGAACCGCCCATTCCTTGATTTTATTTTGCCGTCGACGATACGATACACATTCGTAATAGCGCTAGGTATTAGCCTACTTCAGTCTATATCACTTTCGCTCGAAGCCAACATTCCATTTTTCCTTGTCTTGGTACGAGAGGTTCGTACCTCCGAGAGGTCTTTGTGATTAGGATGTGGAGTATGTATTGGAAGGGGAGGCGTCACAAAGGCGGCTTCTTTCTATCCCACATATTCCTCTGAAACTGACGCAGCCATCACTCATGTACAGGAACTAGGCTGCCGCTGAGCGATCGAGTGAGGCCAATCATTGGAGAGAAAAACTTCATTGATTAAGGAAAACAGGATAATCTGTGTATGCAACCCAAACAGTGCCCTCGCAGAAATGCTCAGACGCGACAATGGCTGAAGGAGAGGAAAAGAAACGACAAGGAGATACACGAGTTAGAAACATACCTAGCGCAACCATTGCGTCCTCAACCGCCTCCAACTCTTCGTTCGAGTCACTCTGATTACCGTCAGCCGACCAACAAGCCACTGTTCAGAAAGGACACAGATATCAGCATCACATTAGGTGTCAACTCCGAGTGTGGGGAACAAGGAGAAGATCCCTTGACAGCGTGAATCTATTCAAGTCTTGAAATTTACTCACGTCATCAACAGTGTCGACTCGGGTTGGTTGAGATCAAGGAGTACTTCGTCATTATGATACGGAAAGGGGGAGTCTGGCCCTCGAACGACGAATGCTGATGGGTATCTCAGGCTTTGAACTGTCAAAATTCTAAAAGAACAAAAGGGCTGTTACCTGACTCGGTGGACATCAACCCAATGTGAGAGATCAACGACACTCACAATCCACCGTCTCCGCCAGACCTGATGAAAGGAAGGAATATTCTTCGCCGAATTCACTGGCTTAGAGTGAGAGATTTCTCGATAGGTCTGTAGTTGATTAGCGAAAAAGTTGTGCTGGAAAATATGGTTAGGGTATGAACTTCGGAGTGTAGAAAAACATTCTTCGGAAACTTGGTACCGCCAGAATGTAAACCCGCTTGTCTCATCGTCGCTTGTACCTCAAGCATATCTCTCCAGACTCAGAGAGGCTGTCAGCCGTATGTGGTTGAAACTTGGATCGTGAAAGTGACAGAGAAGATGGAGGTTGTGGAATGGCTTGTTAATACACGCAAGGAGATTCAGCACACACTGCGCGCCGATAACGCCTCCAGAGTCATTGCTTGATTCGTCGAGATATGGTGGGCCCACGGTCAGTCATTTGTCACATGCGATAGAAATTGTGAGCTAAAACCCACACTCACCATGGTCAACAGCTGTGCGTTCTTTACACGGGGCAAGGACTGTATGAATGCATTGTGCCAGGGGGTGCCGTATCGTTTCGTTGAACGGAGGTCTGATCAGGCCGTGCAGGCGCTTCGGCACATTCGCTGGCAGCTCAGGCGCTAGTAGGTGCTTCGGTTCCTGCCAGTGCCGCCTGCCAGTGGGTTCCAACTTCTCTGCGACTCTCGAGTTCAGTCGATAGTCGGACTCACGTCCATCGACACCATTAAGCTAGATCACAACGCTCTGCAGTTCCTCCGCTCTTACAATCCGCTCCATTCAAGATGTGACATCTTGGCAGTCCCCTGGTTGCGTGAAGTACTTTCTCCTCATGGCAGCGCTAGATTCCTTCCAAAGTTCCACAATGATGTTCATACTCTCTCATGCACAGCGTCCCTGAGCGTGTACGCCCTCAAAAATGATGGGAGATTGCCATTCTAGTGTGTGTATGGCCCTTTTTTGTACGTCATCTGTTCATTTTCTCATATGTGCTGTTGTTCAGGTTTTGGCACAATTCTCAGGCATGGTTCCTCCGTCTTTCACGCCAATTCTCAGCGCCTTGCTCAACGGCATCGGCACGCGTTGACAATATGCAGGGTCCGAAGCAACAAGCACGCATACAGTATCCCCTTGTAATCCCCCACCTCCTCTCGCTTTGAGAGGGTGGTACTTCCCCAACACCCATCCACCACTCTTCCGTCCGTTCCACCTCGAGTCAATTAGTCAACGTTTGTCTCGCATCCTCATACTTGGTTGCTAGCTGAGGCATGGAAGACAATAATGAGCCACAAGAACAGCCTCCTCCTGACAATTCACAGACCACTCCCATAGTGGAAGAGGAGAATAGTGCGAGAGTAGGGGCAGACACTCAGGGAGAATCAGGTCGTAATCAAGACATCCCTCTCAAGTCTCTACAACCTCCCACGTTCGTCTTGTTCTCCCTCGTGCTTCATCTTGAGATCCTTACGTCGTCTTACAGCCCTTCCTCTCGAGACAAGAAGAGCTGCCACCGGTGTAACAAGGAGATAGGTACAGGGCGGAATCTCGTTGTCTGTTTCGACGGAACCTCGAACAAATTTGGAAAAAAGGTCTGTCGCTATTCCAAGCTAGGCAATGATGTTCGGTATGCTGTACTAAGCATTGCCCAGAACACGAATGTCCTCGAGTTCTATTCTCGTTTGGATGAGAAGAACATCTACTACAACCCTGGCGTCGGCACTGCCCCCAATCCCAAACCTTCGACCTGGCAAAGACTCAAACGTTACGGAGATCTGGCTTTCGCACAGTGAGTATCCTATTGTCGAAGTCAACTACGCTTTTGACGTATCGTCACCAAGTTCGTTCGATCATTTAGTCCGACAGGGATACAAGTGGATAATCGACGTATACGAGCCAGGGGATCGAATATACATTTGCGGTATGGTGTACCTCTTTAGGATCGTGGACCGAATTAAAGGTTTGTGTTACAGGATTTTCGCGTGGTGCATATCAGGCGAAGACTCTTGCAGCCATGATCACTGCGGTATGGTTTCGGCCGATGTTTTGTGTGACTGCCGTATTGATTTATCTATAGGTCGGCCTAATTCCACGAGGCAATGATAGGCAGATTCCATTGTCAGTACTTCAACCCCCAACCGATAGTTGTCTAATGGCCGCCCTTATTGCAGTGCTTACCAGATCTACTTGGAGAGCGAGGAGAGTGACGAAAAACGGAAGGATGCGGAAGAATTCAAGAGGAAGTTGACTTTCAACGGAAATGTTGGAGTCCACTTTCTAGGCATCTGGTATGTGGTCTGGTGATCGCTGGCTTTCAAAGGATTTATATGATTCCTATCACCTAGGGATACGGTCTCATCTGTCGGCTTTGTCCGAGAGGAACGACCTGGTACAACAAGAGTTCACGAAAATGTATGCTATGTCCGCCATGCTCTTGCACTTGACGAATGTCGTGTCAAATTCGAACCGGAATATGTTTGTGGGAATCGGCCGGTGCCACCCGAATATCTTGTTAACGACGAACGAGGGATTCCAAGAGTCAAGGAGGTCTGGTTTGCTGGGTCCCATTCAGATGTGTATGTCCCCCTGTGTTCATTGAGATGCATCTCGCTCAAACTTATGGCCTCGGAAGCGGTGGAGGTAGCACAGAAAATAGAACTCTCGACAATGCGGCGATTCCATCGTTGTGGATGGCGAATCAAGCCATGCTCGCGGGACTGTCCCTGAAACCATCTAAAGTTAATTGGGTTGAAGAGAAACTTCGAACAATGTGCCCTACGGATTCGATGAAATGGTTCTATCGTCCTATAGAAATCCTGCCTGTCAAGCGCCTAAAATTTCATTCTCAACATGTTCCTTCTTCGACCCAACCTCTTACGCCTTCACCCGATCGATCTCCCTTACCTCCAGTCTTCAACCCCCCGAATACAACTCGGTAGGTCATCACAGAATATCGTCTTGACTCCGGGATTCACCCTTCCTCATTCTAGTCGGTGGCACGTGTTCCGTGGTCGCAAGATGCTCCCGGGGCAATTGATCCATGTCTCTGTGTGTCTCATGGGTGGTCACTACAAGCCTAAAGCATCACGCCACGGAATAAATTGGGGTGATATTGTCGGAATGGGCGTGGGCCGTGAAAAAGAGGCGGATTGGATGCCAGAGGAGCTGGAGCCCCATTTTGAAATGGATCTTTATGACGTTGCAGGCGCGGAGAGCATAATGAAAGAATGGATTGCTGAGCCTAAAAATGAGGAATGGGCTACTCGTCTGAATTTCTTGGCTTCAGTCAGTACGTCCGTCTGCCACCAATGGCCGCACCGCATAGTCTCACGTAGAACACAGGCAGCGGAGTTTCCATGATTCTCAATCAAGCTGCAGTCCCATCTCGCCTCTGCGAGATGATCCGTGAGAAGAAAGAGTGCGCATCAGACCTCCTCACTACATTGGCTAAAAACGGTAGGCCCCGTTCTCTTCAGTTTTCACTCAAGTCGACTCAACAATAACCGTTTACTTTGTACTAGACTCGGACCATCTTCTGATCTGTCTTCCCGAGCTGGTTGAAACGGTGGAGCGAGGGGCTTCTACGATAAATGACAAATCATTATCGGGGACTCTTCGAACACTTTTCCAAAATTGTGAGTGCTTGTAACAAGTCCGATTGAGGTGATACTTACTCGTACATAGATGGAGAACTCCCACTTCCCAAAGAATATATTCCCGTATCCCCTTCCTCGAATGATCCTGGGCCATCCCTTAAGTGGGTTCATCGAATGGCCATTTCCAGTCTCTATTTCACTCGATACATATACACCCGTAATGCGAATGATCTCGTCAAATCGGAGAACCTACTTTTGAGCCTCCCCGAGTCAATACGTGGCTCACCCGAGATACAGAACTCCTATGCAACAATGCTTGAGGCCAAGGGGACTCTGGATGCCTTAGAAAAGGCAGTTACAATACGAGATTCACTCCCACGTCCACATTCCGACATGTATCACCGCATACTTGTAAACACTCGCCTCAACCTTGCCACGTTGAGGGTCCGTCTTCGGTTCAGCCGAAAATATGATGCTCTTTCTAACATCACGACACATTCTCGGAGTGTTGCACTGATGGAGGATGAGGAGTTCGCAAAGTGCCTTTCGAACCTCGGTAATCGCCTTCACAGCCTCGATGAGTGGAAGGATGCGCTCGAAGTTGCGAAAGAATCAGTTACCGTCTTTCGACGTATCTACCCCGACCCATTGGCTGTTGACGCAGACATGGCCACGGCCCTCAATAATTTCTCCAATCGACTCCGTGGTGCAGGGCAACTCGAGGACGCTTTGCATGAGATGGAGGAAGCTGTACGCATGCGGCGCACCTTGTGTCATGGTGATGATCTGACCGAGGTTTGGTCAGATCTTGCCATCTCCCTTGGAAATCTCAGTGAATGCCAGCGTCGTCTTGGGGATGTGGAGGGAGCTCATTTGTCCGCAAAAGAGGCTGTCCAGATTCACCGCAGCAAAGGCAGTGATTCTTCGCAGGGGCCCTCTGCCGAGTTGGCATCTAACTTGCTCATGCTATCGATTGTGCAGCAGTCTCTTGGGCGAATCGAGGATGCACTTGTGACTATTCAGGAGTGTATTGAAATGCAAGAAGTTCTTGCTGAGCAGGATGCGATGCAGATTCCAGCCCTTGCCAATACCCTCAATAGCTTGTATGTTCGCCTTTCCGATCTTGGCCGGCATGATGAGGCACTTGTTGCCATCCAACGTGCTGTTTCGATGCGAGAGGTCCTCGCCCACGATCGACCTGCCGCTTTCAACCAATACCTTGCCACATCCCTCAACAACTTGTATGTCTGCCTTTCCGATCTTGGCCGGCATGAGGAGGCACTTGTTGCCATCCAACGTGCTGTTTCGATGGGAGAGGTCCTCGCCCACGATCGACCTGCCGCTTTCAACCAAGACCTTGCAGGCTCCCTCTTCAATCTCTCGCGTCAATACTCCCAACTCAACCGTCATGAGGATGCCCTCGAACCAGCTGAAAGATCACTGGCTCTATATCGCGAGCTTGTGAAGACCCGACCTCTCGTTTTCAAAAAGGAGGTCATTCGAGGACTTCTCCATCTCTCAAATTGTCTCATTCACCTTGGTCGCAATGGTGAGGCAGTAGAAGCTCGCAAGGAGCTAAACGAACTTCGTGCACAAGCCTCCTCAGGAAGTTTTCATTGAGGATATTCAGGTTGCATTGTTGAGGTTGGAGCTGAATCGAGGGAGTGGGTTGGAATTCATCCAGGCTTGGCGTGGCTCCTTCAATTTGGTCTGGTTCGCCCCCTTCTCCTGTGATTGTGTGGATCAATCCATTGTATCCCAGTTGCACCGCTGCTGATCTCTTGGTTCCTTTGTCATGAGCAATTAGCATTCGTAGTAGTATGATGTAATACTGGTCCAAGTCTCATTCTGCTTGAAACACCCCTTCGATCTTTTTTGCTTCAATGCAGGGGTTCTCACCTCGGAGGTTTCGTGCCTAGGACGTAGAGTATGCATTGGAACGCCGGAAGCATCCAAAATTCCCTCTTTCTCCCTCACGTATCCCTTTCGAACTGACGATGATTTGTGGTGAAGTCCCTCGTATGTGGTGGAAAGATACAGCTTGTGAGGCAGCAATCGAATACAGTCAATCAGTGAGGAGAAAACCTGTTTTGAATTCGGAATAGTAAACGGAAACTCTTGTGTACAGTCACGGTGCCACTGACGAATGTCTAACGACTATGATAGCTGAACAGGAAAGAAAACGATGAGTGACAACATACCTAGCCCAGCCGTTATAGTTTCCAATTACCCCCCATCCTCCTTCGTTCAAATCACTCCCCTCACCATCGGCGGTTGACCCAAAAGCCCGCTTTTGAGACGACACGGACATTTACGTCGCAATTGCAGCTTGCATGTGATTCGGAGAAGGAATTGAGACTGTTGAATACCTTGTTTATACAGACAAGGGGTTCAGCATATAGCGCAAGAGAGCATCTGCGACTCACAACTTCTCTCCGAGTGAGATACGCCACAGACGACGGATGCGGGTATGAGAGAAGGTGCAACGGGAATTGGCACCATCTGAACTGAAAACCTGTAATGAAATCGTTGTTTGCGGAGGATAGAGTTGTGTGAAAGAGTCGAGATAAAAAGTGATGAGTGACTTGGAACGGGCAGACATGCCCCAAACACCCACACAAATGTGTTACATTGGGTCTGATTATGATGATCGCTAACTTTGAAATTGATGAGGACATACTGCCTTTCCAAGGGGTTTCTCTTTCATCCACCACAAAGGAAGGGCAGCCCATCGAGCAGCAAGCGAATCGTTGGGGGAGAACCGATCGAGAGAGTGGGGGGCACTGAGAGTCAGTAGCTACGGGTCCCAATGCTGATTCGAGAAGGCGCAAGACGGAACAAAGGCGGAATAGAGAGAGGGCAGGGCAAGGCTCACCAGGCATGCTGTAGTAGCTGGGTATGGTACATCAGCGTGCTGGTAAAGAGCCTCTGTTGTCGGATGACGCGCCAACCAGCGCCAACCAACGCACAGCTGGAGTTGTGTGGCTGATTGCCGTCATTGTGAACGACCCATTCATTGGTGCGTACGGACATCACAATCCTCAAAATTGTCCATCCTAACCCCAAAGAACTTAAGGGAATCTCTCTAGGCTGTAACAGATTCCTCTCATGCCCACTATGCCGAACGAGACTGCTGTCACCGTAGTACACTTTCGAAGGATCGACTTCACTTACGAGTTTGGCCATGATTGAAGCGACTCAGGGGTTGTTGTTCGATGAGGGCTTCTGGTCATATCGGTGCGTGTTCAATTATATTCCGAAGTCCGATGATAGTCCTTCACTCAAATGACGTGCTGCATCTTCTGTTGTCTCTATATCGCGGACTTTGTTGTTTGCGAGTACCAAGATTCAGGGTGCGGGAATTCTGGCGATATGTGAGGACCAATTCCCAAACTCGAGACCCTTAGGATAATGACATAGAAATGATCCACATGGGCGGGTACCATCTTTCCAGCAACATGCATAATGGTTCACACATGCCCGCAAGGTGATCCAAGTTGAATGCACGCATTCATAACTCGGAGGGAAAGAAGATTCAATCGCGAGGTCAGCCTTATCACTACTTCTTGGCCACTCAATATCGTCTCATTCAACGGGACTTGGGACCGCCATTGTTAGATTTACTGTTCATCTCTTCAAGCTGTTTCACATTTATCACCGTCGACATTCTTCAATCAATTTTCAGGATCGAAGTTCGAAGAGACGATACGCGGCGCATCTACGTCTGTCAACGATCAAGTCTCACCTCTGCGATACACTTTTTTGTCGGAAATCGAAGGATGGGATGTCACCTCTGTATAATTCATGTCTTCTTGCGATGCTGCATACGTGAAAAGAATGGCTTCAAGGCATCCCGTTGTCAACCAAGTCCCCAAGTCGATGTATGCTCGTAGCATCACTAGCGCATCATCGTCAAGTTCGATTGGTCGGGTTCTCTTCACTTTGTAAGGATCACTCGTTCTATAGTTCCTACGAACCAGAGGCTTCTCGATATTCCCAGTTGCTCCTGGTCATGAACGATGATTGACGTCGTAGTTCGTTCTGTGATACGACACACCGTCATTTCCACCGACCTCCGTTGTGTGCGCATACCAGCGAACCTACCAAGTTTATCTTCGTATATGCACCAGAGAAGCTGGAACCTGCTGATCCGTATGTGATTGTGATCTTTGCGCCGTAAATAGCGTGAAATTCGCCCAAGCCATAGCACCCTGCAGTTAAGTAGAGGGTCCCGCAGTCGCAGTTCATGCACAAAGGGACATCGCGACAAAGCGGAAAGGGAATCTATAGAGTGGACCGTTCTTGATCGGGAGTAGACAGCATGCATGGCACCAGCATTTCACAATACGTAAATGATACTTTCATTGGAACAGGAACCTCGGAGCCAAAGTGAAGTTCAAAGCAAAGGATCTGATGAATGCGACGTACGGCAAAACGTGATGATTCCGACATTACGACAGATATCCTAACCTTCAACCGATTCCTCCCAGGTTTCGAGAACCCTCAATGACGTTGTCACGTAGGATTGTGATGAGGGGTGATAGTGACCGTGTTATATATGGGCCTTCGCTATTTGCCTTGCTTTCATGTCCTTCAGGACGACTGAGTAATCGGACATGGCGTTCATGAAAGGCTCAATACAGGGTTATTTTGCGCCACGGGCAGTTTCCACATTTCTCGAATGGATTCGTATTGCGCTAAATGCTTTGTGGGACGTTAATGATATTCAAAAAGTATGCTGAATTTCGAGGCGATACTGACCGAATACAACCAACTCCAAACTCGGAGAAGCCTTACGCAAGGTTGGCAATATTGATCCAACAAATTGAACGACTTGGCTCACAGTAGCAGAGTATCGTATGATCTTTCGTGGGGGAAGATCAGGCCGGCACTCTAGAAGGGAGTCTCAGACAGTAAGAGACGGTCAGGTCTAGTCAATCCACTCACGCTCTCCAAACGTGACAACACAACTCCTCAGAAACTACAACCATTGGGACATCTTCTGGGAATCGGGCAGTTCATTCAGAGTCACAACCAGAAGTATTTCAAGTCCCGGCAGGACCGATAGATCGAGATGGCGGTGACCAGGGTGGTAGTATGCTGGATCGATGGAAACAGAAGAAGACTCTTCCCAAGATTCGCATCGTGGATCGGTGAGTCGACATAATGTCCATTCGGGATAGATTGCACTCTCAACGCTTGATTTCTTAGTCTCATTCCCTATCGCCGCTCTTTGTCGAATGCTAGCCTATGGAATCGTGTAGTCGGAGGGAAAGGATAAGACACCCACAACGAATAAAAAGATATATACTCACAGGAATAAATACAAATTCTTGCTGAGCAGGAGCCCGATACCAGGTAGTATAGTAGCGGAGTTGTCGGGGAGTGGCAAGCCAGAGGCTCGGTCGTAATACAATGGAGGCGCGCTTCATGCTATGGTCTGGGATGGCCAGTACCAGATGATGAAAAGAAGGCTCCGAAAGTGCAAGAATATGCTATGAGCCTGGCAAGGCGCGTGCTGGGACATACACCGTGTGTTGCCATTGGCCGTGTGCAATGTGGTCGGGAGGAGGTGGACGGGCGCTTGACCAGACATGACTTCGTGGCGGCAAGAGCCGCCGATGACGACGCAGATCTTGCTGGCTTCCATCAATGCGTTTGTCTGTCATCTTTGACCACATCGCATCGTCTTATGGATAGCGCAGGCGGCGCAATCCCCGGGATTCTCAATTAAGCTTCTGTCCCGTCTCTCCTGTGCAGGATGACCCAAGAAAAGCCAAAATGCGCATCAGAGATCGTTCCCGCATTCGCTGAACATGGTCAGTCCCGTCTTCTTCAGTTATCTATCTCCCATGAGTGACCGTATTCTTCGTATTAGATACAGAACATCCTTTGAATTGCCTTCCCGAGTTGGTTGAAACAGTGGAGCGAGAGGGTTCTGTGACAAACGACAAATCGGTATCGGAAACTCTTCGAACCCTGTTCCGAAATTGTGAGTGCTTGTGCCAATTCCGATCCAGGTGATACTTACTCTTCCCCAGATGGAGAACTCCCACTTCCCAAAGAATATGTACCCATATCCCTTTCCTCGAATGATCCATCCCTCAAGTGGGTTCATCGAGTGGCCATCTCCAGCCTCTATTTTACCCGGTACATACATCTGCGAAATCCGGATGATCTCGCCAAGTCGGAGGACCTACTCGTGAGCCTCCCCGAGTCATTACGTGGTTCACCCGAGATACAAAACTCCCACGCAACAATACTGGAGGCCAAGGGGACTCTAGATGCCTTGGAAAAAGCAGTTGCGATTCGAGATTCACTTGAACGTCAGCATCCCAACATGTATCACCGCATACTTGTAAACACTCGCCTCAACCTTGCCACGTTGAGGCTCGATATTCGACTCGGCCAAAAATACGATGCTCTTTCTAACCTCACGACACATTCACGGAGTGCTGCACTGATGGACGACGAGGAGTTCGCAAAGTGCCTTTTGAACCTCAGTTCTCGCTTTTACAAGCTCGATGAGAAGGGGAATGCATTCGAAATCACAAAAGAGTCGGTTGCTGTGTTTCTCCGCGTCTTCCCTGCTCCATTGGCCGTTGATGCAGACATGGCAAAGGCACTCAATAGTCTATCCAATCGACTCCGCGATGCAGGGCAGCTCGAGGAGGCTTTGCACAAGATGGAGGAAGCTGTACGCATGCGGCGCACCTTATCTTGTGATGGTTCAACCAAGCTTCGATCGGATCTTGGCATCTCCCTTAGACATCTCAGCGAATGCCAGCGTCGTCTCGGGGACGTGGACGGAGCTCACGCGTCTGCCAACGAGGCTGTCCTCATTCACCGCGACAGCACCGGTAATTATTCCCATGATGAGCCCTCTGCTGAGTTGGCATCGAGCTTGCTCACACTATCGATTGCGGAGCATTCTCTGGGGCGAATCGAGGATGCGCTTGTGACTATTCAGGAGTGCATTGAATTGCAAGAAGTTCTTGCCAAGCAGGATGTCATGCAGATTCCAAACCTCGCCAATTCCCTCAATAGCTTGTATATCCGCCTTTCCAATCTTGGCCGTCATGAAGAGGCTCTCGTTGCTATCCAACGTTCTGTTTCGATGCGAGAGATTCTCGCCCAGGATCGTCCTGCCGCTTTCAACCAAGATCTCTCCATGTCCCTCAACAATCTATATGTCTGCCTATCCAATCTCGGCCGATATGAAGAGGCACTTGTTGCCATCCAACGCGCTGTCTCAATGCGAGAGATTCTCGCGCACGATCAACCTGCCGCTTTC
>JANAWD010000545.1:0-29077 GCA_027627245.1 Meripilus lineatus | reverse complement strand
CTTGAAAAATAAAAATAATAATGAAATTCATATGATAGTAGTTGTAAATTATTAAGTAGATTTAGAGATTAGATCTAAGAAAGTGTTAGTCTTTTTATATTATTATATATATATATATATATTCAGAGAGTTTGATTCTAGTATTAGGCTCTTCAGATATATTGAATGAATAAAGTTTAGAGACTTAGATATCCTATAGTAATTGTAGAGATACTTTAAGCATGAACTAATAAGAAGATATCTTTATCTCTTGCATTTTAGAGTTCTGTCTCTTTTGATATCTAGATCTTAGATCTCTGAGAATCTTCTACAGTGAGTCAAATAGAATAGAATTTAAATTGCAAAGTCTTTACAACTAAATATCTGTATAAAATTTGAATTTTTAAATGAAAATAAAGAATATAACTAAATAAGTGTTTGAAAGAAGTTGTTTAAAACCAGACTACCAATAGACCAGACTGATATCTAGATGTTTCATTTTAACGATTTAATCTTTGATAGAAGTAAAAATATATAGGGATAAACTATAATAAACTAAGATCTTTGAATATCTACTTTTATTATAAAATAATGAAATATTAATACTATCAATAAATCTTAGAAATGTGTCAAGTAGTTGAATAATTTTGTAATGTTCTTAATAAATTGATTTACTTTATAAAGAGATATCTACTAATTCTATTTGAAATAATAAAGCTCAAAATGGAATCTATAATACTAGTATGAAAGAAAATACTAATATCTCTAAGCATTTATAGATACTTCTGTAATAAATCATAGTCTGTTTATCTATTTATTTGCTTTTTCAAGTAGAGTAGTATTTTTTTTATACTAATATATACACATATTAATTTAGTTTTATATTTTGAAATATAGACCAATTATGTAATATAAGTTTAATAGCATTAAACTTGCTAAAATTACAAATTAATTCTAGGATTACTGCTATTAATATATTTTTGACTCTACAAAATCAGAATTAATATATATAGATATAATTACAATATTGATTATGATATTTTTGCTCTTACACTAAGTTGATTCAATTTTTAGCATCTCTAGAATTTATTCTATCTCTATATAAAGTCTATCTAGTAATTAGATTTATAATATACTTAGTAAATCAAGTTGCTCCCTCAGAGCAATACTTACTATTATTTGGTATCTTAGGCTTGACTGATTAAAAGCCAATTATGATAAGGAGATAGTAGTTTGAATGAAAGAGCTATTGTAAAAGTCTGAGAAAAATATATTACAAGAGAGGATCTTATATACTACTACTAGAGGCAAGTTTAGGACAGATATCTTGTAGTGCCCATATGCTAAATATAGCCTAAGGAGTAGAGAAGACTTATCTAAAACTGAAAAAGAATATGGCAGAAGACAATGAAACAGTAGTTATATAGAGAATAGATGGACTTTATGTGATTGATAAGATAAAGTTCTTCTAAGATTCAAGCTTGGATAATTATGTGTCTAATAAGATAAGATAAGAGAGTTTGAGAAAAGAGAAAGTGGAACTATAACATACTCCTAGATTTGATATAATTACTATCTACAAAGTAGAGCTTTATGAGATCATTTATCAATCTCAGTAATTATTTTATATCTAGAGTTTTTTTTAGCTATTATTAACAAAAGACAAAAGAACTTCAGTAGATATAATAAAGATTTTTCTAAATGATTCTATATATATTTTATAATAAAAGAAATTGCTTGTCTATATTAATACTAATCTATTTAATTTGATATATAATTTTTATTATCTTTTATATATTGATAATTATATAACTCTTTAGTTTAGCTATTACATTTTGTTGTTCTTTTATAGAAGCTATACTTGAAGATTGTTACTTTGTTGAAAAAATATTAATATATACTTACTAAAATTATATAATTATTAATATCTATTAACCCAGTTTAGTTTGTAATTTCTATACTCTGTAATTCTTACTATAGTATTATCATACTATTAAGTCTTTGACTATACAGTATGTATACTCAATGATTTTGAAAAGATCTAAATGTTTTTAAAAATTACTAGATATATAAAAATTAAATCCAAAAACTACCCTATTGATAGTATTGAATTATCAATAATATATGGTAGACCAAAATGTCCTTATTATATTTTCATCTATTTCTGGCCTTTAGGATAAATTACAGTATACATGAGATTCAAAGTCTAACACAGGGTACCAGGTCTGTTTTTGCAACTGAAAAAATGTCAGAAAATTATTACAAAAGTCATTTTTTTCAACTTTTATTACCCATAAAAATGTAACAAAAAATTAGATAAAAATGGATCGACATACCATAAAAGGCAAGTTTTCCAATGGAAATGTCATTTTTGCTTCAAATTTTAAATTGGAAAAAGGGTTTTAAAAAATATGACTTTTTTCATAATTAATATCCATTTTTGTTGCAATAAAAATGGATCTGGTACCCAGTGTAATTTATACTATATTCTGTGTTAAATCATTTTGCTCTTACAAATGTCATATAAATATATACAATCAAAATTCAATTAGATCTATACACTGTTGAGATACTATAGTCTTATATATATTTGATAGTGATTCAAGAGTGATCTAGCATTGGATTAAATAAAATTAAATCTAAATAGAATAATATATATATAGTGTCTTTACTTATATTTTACTATATGGAAAGTTCTCCAATTATATTTTGTCCCACAAAAATCCTTAATTGTTCTGACCACAAGGTATAACCCTCAAAAGTATTCAGATTTAAACCTAGACTCAAAGAGGTATTGCCTTTTTATAAGAAAAATCACATTAATCCTTGAATCATCCTGGTAAAATTGGCTGATATATTTCCTTATTTTTCCCTTTATCATTTCCTGGCTTATAAAAAAGCGAGGAATCAAGAATATTATGTTCTAGTGTTTTTTGTTGATTTATAAGCAAGGTTATACCCTGTGGACTTCCGGGAGGCCGGATCCGTGCGTGCTTGCATCGCCGCCAAACCAAGTCGCTTTAGCGAGGCCCATCATCTCGCCGGAATCGGCCAAGGAGAGGAACGGGGCTTTGTGGCGTCGACAGATCCCTCATTCTTCATATTCAAGTTCTCAACCCCGATAACAGGAGCGTACTGGCGTATCACCCCGACTACAGATCAGATTCGACTGGGTTCATTGCCTCGAATGGTCATGGCCAAGATATCTCATCGACGATGGTCGCAACTCTCGTCTATTGTGCCTTTTCGAGGGTGTCGCTGACGTGCAACCTGGACAATGAAAGGCGACTCGGGCGCTGAAGTTCATGCGGAGTACACTGGCCTCAGGCTGGCACCCATTATCAACAGTATTCCAAGTAACCACCTACACGTAGCATCGTACTTGGAAGCAGGGCTCGATCGGGCAAATCGTGTGCTCTCTGGAGTTTGACAGATGGTTGAGTAAGGGGGTGATCAGCTTAGCGTCATCTCTCGTATGAGTGGATGCTTTTCCGTAGGATAGAACTAGAACTTTAGACCCAATCTCGAGATGAAACTCCGCCAGCGGAGCCAAAGTTGTAAAATCCCAACCATCCGTAACATGTTCTAAATATTTGGCGCACTTGCGCTGGTATTTGATAATCCATGCAATCACTCGGACGACTCCAGCGACAAATCAAAGAAGAGGATATCGAAAATGAATAAGAGGAGTGCATCCAGATGCTTGCGACTACCGCAGTGGTGTACATCGAGGACACGATAGCGACAGACTGAACGACATCGTATGTGCTACCTTCCGCGACAACTCGTCATGGTATATCACTCCGAGGGTACTGGTGGGAATTGCAAGGAGGAGGATTATAACATGTTCGTAATGACCACTGCTCCGTTGGATGATGGGGATGATTATCTTCGCATTTGATTTACTTTACACCCAGATTTGACTGAGAGAGAAACAATGCGCCCTGGTGTTGCACGGCCTCATTATTGCTCCCTTGATGCTGTATAGGCAGTCAGTCTTCTGCACCATGGCCCTTATCTCTCATCCACAATGAGTGAAGTCTCTCTGCGACTTCTTTTTGCACTTATCCTATCAACCGTGTCGCATCCAAGTTATGTACCCAATGAGGGTTCATCAACATTACACCGCGGAAGTAGCAGCAACATATACACGGCCACATTGAACATCATCGAGGGCTTCCGCATGGTCAAGTGAGCACAATGACGATGGGTGAGGGTGTATTGGCTTGATATATGCTGCCCCGCAAGATATTCGACAGAGGGAAACTGATGAGGGACTCGAAGAGCACGAGTTGCACAAGGAAAGACATCCGAAGTTGCAATAAAATACCATTTTCGGTCGACGGTTCTAATTTAGAACTCTGGAAAGGGGGTCCTGACCCCCTTTCTAGATTGTTAAAAATTAGGACTTTAGAAAGGGCCCCCGACGTGCGACGCATCGTGGGCACACACCGGCATCCCGGCCATCGCGTCGGTAATCGCCAATCTTGGTGTTCTAAAGTGCCAAAGTCATTTTTTGAGGCTACGGAAAGGCATCCAGTGTACACAGGTATCCCCGCGCCTCTTACTCCCTGCGTCCATTTTCATTCGTTGCGCGGGCGTCGTGGACATGTATCAGTTGACCGTGCCAGCCCCGGTTTAAAAGCACAAGGGTTGGGTCGGCATTACTATCTTGCATTTTCTCCCCCAAACCTCTGACCAAAGCGCATTGTCCTCTCCTTTGTTTCTTGGTAAACACGCAATGGTTCAATGGAGCTCTAACGAGGAGATTTTACGAGACAGAGGTATGGCGTTTGGTATGTTTGTGTTCGGCATTGCTGATGGATTTCTTGCTTCCGTCCTTACTCAGACGTTCTCGTCAAGTTGATGCATGTCACCGCGGGCATCTACTTGTAAGCTTCGCGTCCTCCTTCATGCAGGCGAAAATTGACTCGTATTCTGATCGCGTATTGTAGCTGGGAGTTTCTGGTATCTCTCGATTTCGACTTCAGCTTCATCCGAGGACGCAAGAGGTTCAATTGGCCGATGGTGGGTACACGGGTTGTGAATACTCATAAACTGCGTATTCACAGTCTCAATAGATACCATACTTTTTGACCCGCATTTTTGGCCTTGCTGGGATTATTGCGATGTAATTATTTCCAGGTCCTCGGGAGTAGCCCATGTTAACACCGCTTCAGCCTACTCTCCCTGAACATCACGGCGTAAGCAATCCCAAATTGTATTGCTTCACCCTGTTTGACGGCACTTATTCTAGGCAAACGAATTGTCAGTCATTGTACATGTTCGTCTCGACAAGCACCGCCGTGAGTGGTGGTACTGCAAGTTTGAATTTCGCAATCCGCACGTATGTTCTCCCATTCCCATCAACCTCTTAACACTCACAGAACCTCCCACTTAGAATGGCGATTTGGGGAATGGAATTGTACTGCGTTGCAGCTGTCAGTCTCCTTATCGCAGGACACTGGGCGGTCTTGATACTTGGTCGGGACTCTCTTCGAAGCTCTTTGACGACCTTCTGACTCACGACTTCTTTTCTGTCATAGCAATCGTCAAAACCAATGCATCCTGGGAGCCTGGATCAGGTTGTGTCTCTCACACAGCAGGCACTGCCGTAATAGCAACCTCCATTTCCACCCTGGTTTTCGACTTCATTGTGCTTGCCCTCAGTAGCTTCAGGCTTATGAGAGGTAGCCGCAAATCCCGTCTAGTGAATTTACTGTTCAAGGACGGTCTGATCTATCTCGCAATTGTGTATGCGTCCCTCAAAAAGCCTCTCCGAAAAGTCTCCCGCATTGACATGCGTTTCGTCTGTAGTTTCATCTCGAGTATCATCGCAGCAGTCCTCGCTTCCCTGAGGCTTAACCCAGTAATGGACGTCATCGGTGCCTTTCCAGCACACTTTGTCCATCTTGTGAGCACCCCAACTAACATTCAAGAGTCTTTTCATTCGCTCAAAATTTACTGTCGTCGATTTATTTTCACCCCACAACATCTCACAACTCCAGATCGGATCATGTCGTTCAGTTCGCCGGTTGTCGAACTTTTCATCGGAGAGTCCGTCAGTATAGTGCGCTTTCTTCGCTCCTTGTCTGTCAATTATACTCACATTGACACCCGCAGTATGACTGCCGTCCCACGCAATCCCTCGGTGATCGCATTTCAACCGCGTGACTCGGACTACCCCACATCATCAAGTACACTTGGACGAATGACCCCGTATTCGGATGGGGATGGAAAGTCTGACGGTGTGCAGATTCAAGTACGACTTTTACCATCTTGCGATACGTGATGTGTGGCCACGATAACTGAACTTGCTGCAGGTGGAAACGTTTACGACGACGTCCGAGTCGGAACAGAATAGCATTGGAAGAAAAATGCTTTCAAAGACTTATCGGTCGATGACAGACTCCGACCTATGACCGACCATTCATGAATAGTCACGGTAAGTCCGTGCAAAACCCAGAACCTCCCCGAGGGCGACGAGTACGCTTCGATGAAGTAATCGGACGAGATAGAGTTCAGACGACTTATGCGCGATTATGGTGATTTTCCAAGTAACCGACCTGATCTGTTACGGGTTTGTTATCTCGTGTTCGAGAATGAGGAGAAACAGAGTTGGGATTTGGACGAACATTAATGCCTACCCGTGTAATTGTACCTTACATCTTAGCACCGAAGAAAAACTATGCAAATACATAAAACATCTCATCATTTCATTATCATCGAGGAGGCCACAGTCATGTTCGAATGTAACTATGCCGATGATTAGATTGATCGCAGGTGGGTGCATGAAGTAGGGACACGCATACACATAGGCTCCCGACCTCGAACCAAAAGAAAATCTGAAGTGAAATCATGGTGGTCCCTGATGCGGTCTAGTCAACCTATCTATTCTGCGAATTGCGACATCCGCTTCCATGACTCCTTCGCGCATCTTGATTTCTGAGGCCGTTTTCCGAGATTCCACGTAGTATTTTCGTGCTTCCAGCAAGTCATTGTCCATCTGCAAAGAGAAAACAAAGTGTGAACGAAGTGACGCACATATGCATTAGCCACAGCGATATGACATTGACGATACTCACCTCACGGAAACTTCCAAGGTTATATAAAGTAGAAGCAAGCAATTGGTCGATTTCGCCGCGAGTTTCTTCGCCCGCATCCGCAGCAGATTTTGCTCGTAGAAGTAAAGTCAAGGCCTTTTTAACCCATGATTCTGCTTGCTCGCGCCGCTCAGGAGTTGGAGAGATCCTAACCAAGACCTCCGCTACGTAATTCATCGATTCTGCAGCTGAAAAACAAACCCCCGTCAGCGACGACTGTGATTTAGGAAATCGGATGTAAAGACAAACCTAAACACCCCGCCAGTGCTGGAACTAAAGTTCCAAGCTCAGAAGTAATCACCCCCATTGATGAGATGTACAATGTTAGTGCAAGTCTAGGATCCCCAGATGTTAATGAGTATCAGATTTTGCAGCGTGGAGAAGTGCCGCACTCAAGTTTTCCCGTGCGCTGATAGAACGCACCCAATTTCTTCATTGGAACAGCAATGTCAATTTCCGTGAACCCGGGTGGTAGCTCTAATTCGGACAAGTTCACTTGTGCTTGTAAGTCTTGTCCCGGGTTGGTGGATTGGAAATCTCGAAGGATTCGCAAGGCTTCTTCAACAGCAAATGTAAGCCATCTTTCTTCTTCCTCAGCAGGCTGTTGGTATGTTTCGGCCATTTCTCCGAGTTTGTAAGCGATAGCCACGGTGCGCAATTTTTCGGGGCCTGTTTTGTCGGTGGCACCTTGTAGGTGGGAGAGGATGGCAACATAGACTTCGTATGCTGCTTGAGGACGATTATTTGATTCGAGGACTTCTGCGAGCGCAGATGCTATGCCCGAGATTTTGAGATAGGGTTCTGGTGACAACTTCTCGAGTGGTAGCGATTGGGCTGTTTCAAGAGCACTGTTGGGTTTGTTTGATACACTACACGAGTAGAGCAAAAGAAAGTGTGCTTACCGTCGAAGGTACCGCTCACTGAGATTCAGGTCTCCTTGATTCTTCGCCTTAATACCCGCTCTCAAGTCTCCTCTGACTTCCTCTGGCCAAATAGTGAATGTGGAATAGTATTGGTACCTATGTTGTTTCAAACGTCAACGTTTCAAGGCATTCGCGTTCAAGGTAGAAAAGCATACATGCCATAAGCAGTTGAACCCAGTCCAAAGGCCATCAAAGTACCAAATACGGTCGAAACCTTATAGCTGGAGTTTGCAAGGGTCGACGTTCTGCTGCTGAGATGGCGTCGACTTGATTGGGTCAAGCAACCCAAGAGGTGGTTCTGCCCAACCCGTGGATAGCGACGGCATCCTTGTACGGCTGTTCTTGAAGAGCCCAATATTCTGGAGCCACGAGATAGCATGATACCTCTGAGATACAGGTCTTCCCGTCACGGTCGTAGTATTGTTCGAACCTTTCACCTTGGAGTTCAATGACAATTTCGCCGTGGTGCTTCGGCAGCCTGCCGAAGCACTCGTATTCAAAATAGACGCCTGTATAATCGGCTTCGGGTATTCCCGGGAATCCCATCAAATCCGCCACAGGCCCCAGCCACAGCCTGGTGTTCGTCGATGGGCGTTCCCAGTTTGTAGGCTCCTGATGCTGCATTCGACTCTTTTGGAACAAATCTTCACGCATGGAAGTCTGATTGTTTAAAGTAATCTCCTCGCCAAGTCGTTAGGGTGGATTGATCGTCACCGCGAAGACGGCGGTGTCTCAAACACCAAGGCACCATTCGACTTAAATCCTTACCTTCTGGGATTATTTCTGAGTCAACTGTATCTGACCTCTTTCCTATACCATGGCCTCGAAGCGCAAGATTCTGGTGACCGGTGCAACGGGGAAACAAGGTCGCTCAGTGGTGAATGCTCTCCGTGACTCGGATTTTCAACTCTTGGCTCTGACCCGCAATACCTCCACTCCTGCGGCCGATTCCCTTCGCTCGGAGCCGCACGTCCAAGTCGTGCAGGCAAACTTGGACTCGGAAGAATCTCTTCGCCGTGTTTTTGGGGATGCTGGAGGGCACAACGCAATTTGGGGAGTCTTCATGATGCTGCCATATTCAGGTTTGGGTCAAAGTACTGAGGGAGAGGAGCGCCAAGGCAAGGTACGATTTACATCTACTATTACGGGAGCACACGGGAAGTGACAATGCACTTGCGATTTCGATAAGCTTCTCGCAGATCTATCTGCGGAATATGGCGTTTCTGTCTTCGTGTACTCGTCTGCCCAACAGGGTGGCGGTGATTTTGAGAAAAGCGTCGAGGACGTCTGGATCGACCACCATGGCAAATACCGAATAGAAACACACATTCGTGACCTCGGAGAAACCAAGGGCCTGCGATGGACGTACGTTATCTTCTATTTTTGTCACTGTGTCCTCTCAAAAATGGTTGCTACAAGTATCATACGGCCCGCCATTTTTATGGAATTATTTGAAGGCTTTATGGGCAAGGTCTCGGCCACCATAATGCGTGCTGGGTTCAAAGCAGACACGAAGCTCCAGCTCGCAGTAAGCTCATGTACCAACCTCACGATGAATCCTGATGTCAATTGAATTGCCAGGCTGTCGACGATATAGGAGGTGTCGCAGCTGCGGCGTTCAATGTAAGACACCTTACTCGTGTCGCCATATTGTGTAGATTAACTCAATTCTTCAGAACCCAGAGACGACTTCTCGACAAATTCTACCTGTTGTAAGTGATGAACTCACCATGCAAGAATTGAACGACACGTACAAGAAAGTGACCGGGAGCAATCTTTGTTCCCTCCCAAACGCTCTTGGCTCGTTGGCTTTATCCATGAATAAAGGTGCCAAAGCAGTGTAAGCTCGACATTTTGGCCTCCTGAAGTCTCGATTTGACATTACGCAGGATCGTTCACTTTGAGGGCCTCTCTGATAAACATACAGAGCGACGAGATATCGTCGACGCCCAAACAGCAAGGACCCGCGATCTTTACCCGCAGATGACCTCCTTTGAGTCTTGGGTTGGGAAACAGAAAGGGCATACCGGGGAATCACAGGGAGACTGGAACAAGGTTTCCCTTTGGAAGCTGCTCACCGGTCGTTCCTAGTTCTGTCTTCTTGTCTTCTGCTTGGGGTTCTGTTCAAATGTACGCCATGATCTCTTTGATGGAACCCACGGCTTGTCATAATCCCTAGATGTTTTTTTATGACCCTTGACAACCACGACAGCGACAAACGAAGTCGCGAGTGTCTATTCTTCTCACTTTTGTTGTGCCGATCATGTCCAAATTTACTTTCGACCTCTGATCAAAAAAAGATCAGTTACGGCGAGTTGCTGCAACGCCGCCCAGAGCGGACCCAGTGGAATTTTTGATGTGGCGTCACCAAGTAATGGCTTCGATGGCGAGTGGAAGTGAGTCTTTGACAGGCTGACATTGAGAAGGCTGACTTCTCCATTCAGTATAATATTATTCCCGCCAGACGAGATAGCTGTGTACCTGTGCCCTTTGACGTCCCAGATACCGACGGCGACACCCAAGCATGTCAGCGCCGGGCACTGCGCCTCTTGTCGGTGCCTGGATCACTCTCCTGTGGCTGTTGCCCCTAGATGTTGCTGGGCCGACGTTGAGTGTAGTCCTCTCCAGCCAATTCCCCTGAGATGCAGGCTCAAGAACATCTGAGCAATAAATATGCAGCTGATGTGAGGCACACATGGCACTCCAAGCCTTCCATGCCGTTGCAAATATCATCCATTCTTGGGCCATATGCATTCTTTGCTCACCGGCGACTGCCAGTACTCGGAACCTGGGGATCCTCAGCGCTCCGGATCTAGACCCGGCATCTCGTACCCCTTCCAATGGTTCCTACGAAATTCACGGGCACTCCACACCTCATATCAGTTACGGGCGCCCTGGTATGCCCAAATCCTTGTGCTATTTTCTGCCTTTCTTCCATCCCAATTCAGGTCAGAAGAGATTTGTGCACCATTCGCGACCATGCGGTTTCCAAATTCTCAACAAGAAAATTGTATGTCATCCAAATCGCATGTTCATCTTTTTTTTTGTTCTGAATTCGGATTCCTCATAGTTTTTTTTAATTGCCCCCAAGAGTTGTATTAGCCATCAAAGTCAATCCGATATGAACTTATCTTGGAAAGTAATAATCACTCCCAGTTGGGAACGAGGCATGTTATAAAGGGGGACCCGGCCCACGCGATCTGTGCTCCCCTCCTTTTCCCCGATACCCGACGTCTGTGATCGTCCGCTTTGTAAAACTGGTCAAAGAGTTTTGAGAGGCCTTTAGGGCACAAGAGCCATGGTACGATGGGACTCGCCCGAGGAAATTATGCGAGATAGAGGTGCGTATTGTGTCGTATTGGCGCTTCTGGTATGTTATAGTGTATCGCATTACTGATATGCCGCGTGCCGTGTTTAGATGCTTTCGTCAAGCTGATTCATGTCCTCGCGGGTATCTACTTGTACGCGCTATGACTTCATATTTGCACTTTGAATCCCGGCTCATACTTTGACGATGGTAGTTGGGAGTTCGCGGTATCGCTGGACTTCGACTGGAGTTTCATCCATGGGCGAAAGAAGTTCAGTTGGCCTATGGTGCGTATTTCAGGCATGTTGAATGTCAATGGTCGAAGACTAATGGTCATTGTAGATACCCTATTTTCTGACTCGATACATCGGTCTCGGTGCAATGATCGGGATGTGAGCGCCTCGCATTATTTCTCAGGAGAGCCCGTACTTACCCCCTCACAGCCTTCTTTCTGTGAATATCACAGCGTAAGTAGGCCAACCTGTCGTCGCTGCGTCTCTTCTGATCGCATTTTTTGATTCTAGTCAGATGGATTGTCAATCGTTGTACATGTTCATATCTGTGGCCACCGCATTAAGTGGTGGCTTTGCTAGTGTCAATTTTGCGATTCGAACGTACGTTCATCTCTCATCTCGACAACAACCCAGTAATGACTGTTTTCTCAGGATGGTAGTCTGGGGAATGACCTTGATCTGCGTCATACCCGTCAGTCTGCTCATCATTGGCCACTGGGTAGTCCTGCTCTTAGGTTCGGCGTCTTTCCATTCAACATCTCCATCTCCAACATTGACTCATTCGGACACACAGCCATTGTTAAGACCGATGCATTCTGGCAACCTGGCTCAGGCTGCATATCACACAGCGCCGCAAACGGCGTTGTGGCGACTTTCATTTCCACTCTCATTTTCGATTTTATCGTCCTGTCCCTATGCGCGTACAAACTTATGGAGGGTAATCACAAGAAATCCAGACTTGTGAATCTGTTGTTCAAAGATGGATTAATCTACTTCGCTGTCGTGTAAGCACCCTCCCTCTCACTTCGCCTCCTTCATCTGTTCTGCCGATACTGATATATCTTTCGCATGAAGTTTTGTTGCTAGCATTCCAGCGGCTGTGATAGCATTCCTGAACCTGAACCCCGTGATGGATGTCATTCCTGCTTTCCCGGCACTTTTCGTTCATGTGGTAAGGGCCCATCTAATATCTTCCAGCGGCGTTCTCACTCACCGATGTCTTTTTGTCTTGCTATTGTGCCCTGTAATGATAGATCGGATCATGTCGTGCAGTCCGCCGCTTGTCGAATTTTTCATCCGAAACTGCGTCGGTGTAGTATGTCTTCTGGCCGAACCTCTTTTTTGACATTTATACTAATGGTACTGCGTGGTAGCATGACACCGACTGCCCCTGATCCCTCGACAATCGCCTTCCGACCCCACCCCACCCTGTTGAGCACAATTCGGTCGCCAACGCTACTGTCGACGAATCAATCAGATGGCGTGCAGATACAAGTAGGAACCCACCCTTGATACGTGTTCCTCGCAATCCTTATATTGGTGTTATTTACAGGTCGATACCTTCACAACCACATCTGAATCAGAACGTGAAGATGTTGGAGACAAGGCGTATTCACGGACATACCCTGGTTACCCACCCTTGGCGGAACCATAGGACTTTCAAAGGTTTCCATCTTGCTTAAATCCCGTACATTCTACCTGTCGTCTAGAAATTCTCATGATCTTGTGTACTTTTAACTGGAAAACGGATTATTTTTTGGGTTTCGGAGACCTCGGGGACTCGGCCCCCGACGCTCCATATCGGGTAATTAGGCGCTCATGTCAGGAACACCGCTCCCTGCTCGCGAAGTGTCGCATCATTGGCTCTCTTCTTGTACCCATGCTTGCGACTGGATGAACTGTTTTTGGTCTGCATTTCTCGAGATCTTATCAGATAATACTTATCGCGTGACAAACTGGCTCATCTTGCACAGACACATATCCCTCGCAGGGTGGTGCGGCACTCTGTGAATTGCTCACGGAGATGTTTCAAAATCACCGTTTTCAAGACCGTCGGGTCATTAAGTTCATTTTTGACACCATAAAGATAATGCAGTGGGGCTTTTATGGACGCGGAATTCAGCATTTGTGGCCGTATAGGAGAAAGCACCCGGTGAGTGTAGATGTCATGAACCAATTCATCCCCACTGACCATGGGTCTTGATCGTGTCATCGGCTTGTAGTGCGATTACGCTTGGGTGCTGCCCACGAAGCACAACTGCACTTATGGGGTTAAGACATAGCCCACGGCATCATACGATTCAGACATTCGGGCGCACCAAGCGCCGCAGCGTCCAGTGGATATGTCGCCCAAGAGATGATGCGTACAGCTTATTCTCCCACGAATCCCTCAGAAAAACATAAGCTTCAGGTTTGGGTCGCAGCTGGACTCAATAATGCGCTTCCAGCATGGCCGATGGCCGAGTCCAATCAGAGGCCAGCCCATGCCTTATGGACAAAGTAGGCACTTTTTCAGTTCCAACAGAGGTCGCAACACCCGCCTCGACGCGTATAGATTCGACTTAAGCTTCAACATTCGGCGAATCGTCATCCTGTTATGCAAACCGGAGCGACCTGACGTGGTGACTTGGGTTTCATGAAATTACACCCGCGACCCGAAGCCCCCATGTCCTCGACATAAAAACCTGCGCTGCCCAGCCCAGTATTGTAAGCTTGGCTTCACTTTCAACGAACTCTAACTCGAGCTGATCTTTTATCTGGGATGTCAGCCTCAGATCGAGCCTCACCGACGCCAACTGTTCACGAGGAGCCTTCTCTACCTGTGGCCCCACCTTCGAACTCCGTGCAACATGGCTCCGCGTTCTGGATGTCCTTTATGGCTATCATAGTTTGCATGTTTCTCAGCGCCATGGATCTGACTGGCGTTGCCATTACTCTCCCTACGATCACTGAGGACCTGAATGGAGGCGACGATTTCGTCTGGGTGGGATCCGCGTACTCCTTGGCGAGTACTGCAATCCTTCCACTTACCGGAGGTCTGGCGGATATCTTTGGGCGGAAACCTATCATTATGATTGCTGTTTTGCTGTTCTCCCTTGGTAGCGCCTTGGCAGGTGCCGCACAGAACATGAACATGATGATCGGCGCACGTAGTAAGTTTCATTCATCTGGATCAATCGTATAGTCTGTGGGTTGACTCGCTCTGCTTCAGCTGTCCAAGGTCTTGGAGGTGGTGGAATCATGACTCTCTCGAACATCATTATCTCCGACCTGGTTCCACTCTCCCAGCGTGGATTGTATCAGGGACTCATTGGTCTCACGTTTGCCCTTGCATCTGCGATAGGTCCTCCAATCGTAAGTCATGTTGTCCTAACACATGTCATGCAAGGTCTGACCTTCATCCAGGGTGGCGCTTTGGCCGAAAAAGCATCTTGGCGCTGGCTGTTTTGTGAGTACCCAGGGTCACCTCACAACGCCTCTCGTTCTGAGAAATCCGTATCTTCTTTTCAGATATCAATCTTCCGCTCACTGGGATAGCATTTGTCCTCGTAATCTTCTTCCTCAAAGTACGAACTCCTGAGGGATCCGTACTTCAGAAATTGGGTAAAGTGGACTGGTTGTAAGCACCCTCTTGTCCTCCTTTTATCAATGCATCCTTACTGAACGAGCGCCTCAGAGGGAATCTGATTATCATAATGGGCACCACCTCCGCCATTATTGGGTTAACCTGGGGTGGCGTTCGTTATCCGTGGAAATCGGCAGAGGTCCTTGTTCCGCTTGTGATTGGTATTGCGTTGATCATCTCGTTTGTGGCGTACGAGGCAACTGTACCCAAGCTTCCTACAATCCCCTTCAAAACGCTGACGAACCGGACGACGCTTGGCGGGTATGTTTTCTAACTCGACAGACGGTGGTTGGGATCTCACTGAGCACCTGTGAATAGCTACCTGGAGACCTTGGTTCATGGAATCACCAGTATATCAATCATCTGTGCGTTCTTTCCTTTCGTGGTGCCGCCATGATTCTGATTATCGTCCAGACTACATGCCTATCTACTTCCAAGCCAGTCTTAATGCCTCTCCACTTCGATCAAGCGTCCAAACCCTTCCGACAGCTCTGATCATCTCGCCGTTCGCACTCATAAGCGGAATGATGGTGAAATTCTTGGGTCGATATCGTCCATCGAATATCCTGGGTTGGCTCTTGACCATCGTCGGTTTCGGCCTTCTCAGTCTTCTTCGGGCTGATAGCTCGACGAGTCAGTGGGTTGGATATCAGGTATTGTCGTCAGCAGGGACCGGAATGATCGTGAGTACTCCCATGGTTCTTCTTTCCAACAATCTGGATTGACTATATTTCGAAGTTTTCTGCGACGGTATTCCCCGTGCTGGCACCTCTACCTATCCACCTGAACGCACCAGCATTAGCATTCCTGAACTTCCTTCGTACATTCGCCCAAGTAAGTGCCAGAGAACTCCCAGACAACGTCATGTATCCCAACTTATGACACGTCGTCTCTCCTTAGACATGGGGAATCACGATATCAAGCACCATCCTCCAAAACCAACTCAAAGCCAAACTTCCGGAAGAATTCGTCCAGCAATTCCCGGCAGGCTTAGAAATTGCATACGCCGCAATTCCACGTATCCGCCTTCTTCCAGAACCTCTACGAACGGAAGTGAGGGTCGCATTCGCGGACAGCATGTCCTTGATCTGGAAAGTGATGATTGGTGTATCGGGAGTCGGAGTTCTGGCACTCTTCCTATTGAAGGAAGTCGAAATGAATACCCATACAGATTCATCGTATGGCTTGGACATCGATGAGGATAAGAAATCGCAAACGCCAGATCCAGAGATCGCGGAGGTGAAGGGGTAGGTTATTGACTCGATGGGATTCGCTTTGTAGGATACACGACGGCTTTATTATACTCTCTTAATCAACTACCCACCTGACTCACTTATTTGGATGGATGATCAAGTGCAGGCTGGCTTAGAAGGGGTGACGAGCACGACTGGGACGCATTCCCCGAGCGGACTGTCTACACGCAAAATTCTGAGAAAATTGATAAAATTGAACACTTGAAAGGGCCCAGAAAATGTGCTACGTGCGAGGCAGGATCTATGCCCACGTTTTGAAACCCATTCATATGGCAGAAGGTATCTTGGGGGCGGAGGGTGGGTAAGCTTTAGAACAGATAGACAGACCAGTACCATATCCGAGGCTCTGAGAATATCTCGAACCCAACATGCAAACAGCGACAACTCGACCTCAGACCGATCGTCATCCCCCTCAGATAGCCTGCCGCGTGGCATCTACGTTCGGACTCTCGATCGTCCGCCCGAACTTCGATACAACTTCGTTAAGAACACGAATGCGTTCAAGAAAACACGGTACATGTAACCAAACGCGTCGCGCAAACTGGTGTTCTATCGTTTTGTCAGCCTCCCTTCCGTTGTAGCATAAAACGTGGTCACCCTCGCTTAAGTTATCCTAACCTCTCTTGCTTCCTTTCCCCCATCCTCTTCGTCCCTTCGCGCTTGCCCTCCACTCTCAAGACCACAGGTGAGTCCACCCCTTCGCCTAATGCCAGGGACCGAATACTCACTCGTTATACCACGCAGGTTTGAAGGTAGGTGAATACTGATATTTGCGAACAGGACGTGGAGGTTCAAGTGGGATGGTGGTGGGGTCTTCAAGATATTCAAGATATTCAAATTCTCAATACCTGAAGACCATAGGTGAGCCCTCCCTTCATCCGACATGAGACCGCACACTCACCTGTTGCACCACCATCGAGAAGGATCCAGGGTAAGACTACTAATCTTTGCGAACAGGGCGTGGAGGTTCAAGTGGGACGGTGGTGGGATCCTCAAGACATTTCATTCAAGACACTCAAGACCTCAACGCCTCAACATCTCCGGGATTCGATGGTCAGTGCAAATTCAAGTTGCCGGCACGTTGGTGGAGGTCGAAAACGCCGCGCGAAAGGGGGAGATGAGGATCATCTCAATTCCAAGGTGTGTCCTTTTGTCCCGAGGGAGGGTGGGGGATCGAGTTGGTGTACAACTCTGCCTAGCTATCTCTCAGCTGGCGGGTGACCACATCCCTCTGTTCCTTGTCCTGGCGCGGACCTTTTCGTGGTCCTCGGGATAAGTACCGTCACCCGACTTCGACTTCTCGAGTTGGTCGGGTGACGGGAAACCAACACGCGCCTTAAGTTTGGCTGTTCAATTTATAGAGTAGTTAGTAGAGTAGAATCAGATGTAGTGCCAATACATACAATATATTTGTCAATTTGTCACATTGAGGACACCTGTCACAAATCGTGCATACAAGACGGTTGAGGACGTCCAATCGAAACCTGCTGCAAGTTGGAGACGGAAAAGGTGAGATAATCTTCTTGATATCCAACCACTACGCCAGTAGATTCGACTGCGGAGACTCTTCACTGAAATCATTTTGTGAGTGGTGAATCCACACGAGGCAATAACGATGTGCGCATCCTCAAATCCTTTACATGACCAAACCCCACAATTCTCCCCATCGCCATGCACCTCCCAATCGACGACAAGCCAAAAATGTACGCCTATCGTCACCTCTCTCCCAACCTTCTGCCGCTCGGCATCCACCTCAAACTGTCGATCATCCACCCGAACTTCGATACAAGTTCACCGACGAAGCAGGCTCGTTCAACAAAACACAGTACATGTGACCAAACACGTCGTGCAAGCGGACGTGTTCTGTCGTTCCGTCAGCCTCTTCTCCGGCCACATAAAAGGTGGTCGCCCCCCGCTTCGACTCTCTCGACCTCTCTTGCTTCTCTTCCTCCATCTCCTCCTCTTCTTTTCGCGCCTGCTTTCCACTCTCAAGACCACAGGTACGCCCGCCGCTAGACTACTGTCGACCGGCGAATACTCACTTGGTATCCCGCGCCCTAACAGGATCCAAGGTAGGTGACAGTATTGACTTTGTCGAACAGGGCGTGGAGGTTCAAGTGGGGCGGTGGTGGGATCCTCAAGACATTCGTTCAAGACATCCAAGATCTCAACGCCTCAACACCTCAACACCGCAACACCTCCGGGATTCGATGGTCAGTGCAAGTTCAAGTTGCTGGCACGTTGGTGGAGGTTGAAGACGCCGTGCGTAAGGGGAGATGAGGATCATCTCAATTCCAAGGTGTGTCCATTTGTCCCGAGGGAGGGTGGGGGATCGAGTTGGTGTACATCTCTGTCTAGCTATCTCTCAGCTGGCGGGTGACCACATCCCTCTGTCCCTTGTCCTGGCGCGGACCTTTTCGTGGTCCTCGGGATGAGTACCGTCACCCGACTTTGACTTTCCAAGCTGGAGAAGTCGGGTGGCGGGAAACCAACACGCGGGTGAAATTTGGTTGTTCAATTCATAGAGTAGTTAGTAGAGTAGAATCAGATGTAGTACCAATACATACAATATATTTTGCACGTTTTCCACTTCAGACAAATCGTGTGCGCTAAACTGTTGAGGGCGTCAATCGAGGCCTACTGTACCCCGGAAGCCGACGAAGTGGGATAATCTTCTTGTCACACAAGCACTCCACTATGGAGAATCACCACTGAAGTCATTTGTGAGTGGTTAATCCACGGAAGACAACAGCGACGTACGCGTTCCCTGGTCCTCAGCATATCGTCACCCCAACATTCTCCCCAGAACCACTCCCAGCCGACGACGACGCAAAGTGCACGCCGATCGTCACCTCTCCCTCAACCCTCTGCCGCTCGGCATCCACCTCGAACTCTCGATCGTCCACCCGAACTTCGACGCAAGATCACCGACAACGCAGGCGCGTTCAACAAAACACGGTACATGTGACCGAACGCGTCGCGCAAACGGACGTGTTCTGTCGTTTTTGTCAGCCTCTTTTCCCCGGCGACATAAAAGGTGATCGCCCTCACTTCGACGCTCTCAACCTCTCTTGCTTCTCTTCCTCCATCTCCTCCTCTTCTTTTCGCGCCGGCTTTCTGCTCTCAAGACCACAGGTGAGTCTACGTCTCGTCCAATGTCGGTGACCGAATACTCACTCGTGATACCACAAAGGATTCGAGGTAGGCGAATACTGATATTTGCGAACAGGGCGTAGAGGTACAAGTGGGATGGTGGTGGGTCTTCAAGATGTTCAAGACATGCAAGATATCCAAAACCTCAATATCTGAAGACCACAGGTAAGCTTTCCCCCCATCCAACATCAAACTGGTCACTCACTTGTTGTGCCGCTGTCTGGAAGGATCCAAGGTAGGTGACCGCTGATCTCTGCGAACAGGGCGTGGAGGTTCAAGTGGGACGGTGGCGGGATTGTCAAGACATTAAAGACATTCGAGGCTTCAATACTTCAACACGCGTGGAATTCGATTCTTCTGTGGAAGTTGAAGTTGCTGGCACGCTGGTGGAGGTTGAAGACGCCAGGCGAAAGGGAGATGGGGATCATCTCATTTTCAAGGTGCGTCCCGAGGGAGGGTGAGGGCCACAGTGGATGTACATCGCCTCCTTGCTAGCTCTAGTGGGCGGGTAGGCGACTGTATCCATCTGCCCCTTGTCCTGGCGCGGACCTTTTCGTGGTCCTCGGGATAAGTACCACCATCCGACTCTGACCTCTTAAGTTGGGAGGAGTCGGGTGAAGGGAAACCAACACGCGCCTTAAGTTTGGTTCTATAGTCGTTAGTATAGTCAGTCGAGTAGATTTTTGCTGTTTTGTTGATACACACATACCAGAATAAATCCGATTTACACATACTCTCTCTTTGAAGAGCATCCACTGATCCCTTCGACGGATACATCCTTGTCGTTCCAAAATCGCTTGCTGATAAAGACCCTCATTTGTAGTCTTATTGAAGAAAAAAACATCTCCTGTACTTTTCGACAGAATGGAAGGTATGTCTGAGGGTTTGACTCATGGACACAAGATGGTTGGACTCGGGCTAAACTTGGATTTGCCCGGGGTTTGCCAAAGCGCACATGTGATCGCCTTGCGGCATCTCTGCCGAACGTGTTTGGAACAGGTCGCCGCGTTGCTGCGACTTGCTTTGTCTCAAACTTGAATTTGTTCCAGTCATTCTGCCGACTTGTGCAACGCTACCAGCAGGGGAGCGGAAGTCATCTTGCCTGAGGGCTGCATATCTTGAAATTATCTATGTGTTTTGAGCGATCCATTCACTCAATTCAATTCTATTGGAAGAATCACCATTCCTGCAACCCAAACGTTTTCGAACAGGCAATCGCGGCAAGTATTACAGACAAAAACCGCTGTAGGTACTGGAATATGATTGGGCCACCATGCGGCATTGTTGTGCCCCCTCCTTCCCCTTCCCTACATTTCTCTCCGGATTGCGCGTTGCGCCCTCTACCGTTGCAACCTACGACTTCGTATACAACGACCGGTGTATCCCGCATCAATCCACTCTCGGGAGCGCTTCAGATCGCCGGGTTCGAAGTTCTCCGGGACAGAACAAACATCACAGACCGGGGGACTCACTTCATATGAGACTGAATGCGAAGGAAGGCTCACAGTTCGTGGGATCGGTCTTGGCGCTGAGGTGAAGCTGTCCGTGACAGAGAGCGAAATTGCCTCGAAGGGGGATGGTCGACTACGAGGGGGCAAGCGGTCTTGACGCTTCACAGAGACGAGGTCCCGCTCTGTGAAAACTGCCTTCCACGTTTCCGCGAATTGTTCGAATGGATTCTTGGGAGGAGTCTCCGAGAGTAACCATTGTCCACACAATAGTCTTGCTTTGTCGAGCCAACCCCTCGAAAATGTCTTCTGCCTGAGGTCATGGAGGTGTTGACCAGACAAAATCTCTACGATCTTCACTCCGTTTCCATCTTTTTGACCGTAGTTGAAGTTACAGGCATCAAATAGAATGTGACAACATTCCTTTATCAGTTCCTCATCGAGCTCGGGGCTGTACCATCGAAGTGTGGCATACATAATCACCCAGTAGAAGGACTCGATGTCGTGTTGTGGGTGGTGGCAAGGTGGCCGGTGACTTTGAAGTTCGGCAGCCATGAAGCGCCATGTCCCCTTCATCCCGAAGTGAGCCTCGGCCATATCAGTGAATCAACGGCGACTTACAGCTCGACCATGGGTCCAAGCGCCACCTTCCGGGGGGATGTGGCAGGACAACTCCCAGTCAATCAAGATCCCTGTGCCACTCTCGTCGACAACAATATTTCCAATGCTCACATCCCGATGCATGATACCACACTTGTGGTATGCATCAGAGAGCGCTGCAGTCGATTATGATGAGACAAAGTATATCTGAGGATGCGGAGAATCTCACCTGTGAAGGCATCACTCGTCGCTTTGAGTAAGGCAGACGATGATTCGGATGCCTCGATGAGATTGCGGCCAACGGTTTTAGAGACCAATCGATAGTGAACGTATGGAATGATCTTGCAGCCAGCTGCCTCTCTATAGCAGTATTCTATGAAGCAGTTGGCTCTCGTATGTTGGTAATCCCCATCATCGTTGGGGACATACCCATGGCAGTAGAATTCAGGGATATTCCTGACGCCTTTACTGAGAAGTATCTTCAGCGTGGTTCCTTCTAATTCACGCACTCCGAAAGCAGTTGTCCAAGTATCCTTGATGAAGGCTACTTGTTGAGTCACGGTGTCAAGGGCCCAGTATCCGCGTGTCCCTCTGCCTGTCAGTGACCGAGGGGATATCACAGGCCTCGAAACGAGGAAAGACCGATACTCCCCTCTGTCGTCATCCCACACCAAAAGTGTAACCACACATCCCTGATCGTACCATTTCCGCAAGGAGGGATGCGATGAGAAGGCCACCTCGTCCTCTGGCGTGGATGCCACAACCGTAGGATCCCATCCCCTGCTAGAAGGAGATGCGTGTGTAAAACGCCAAAGGAACTTCCCCATGAGTGCTATTCCCTTGCGAGAGGAACAATCGAAGTCCTCGGAAACAACAGCCCCAGATCGATCCCAACGAATGAATCGTGCACGGTGCTGGCATATCAGGATTGAGAAGTAGGATTGGCGATGCTGTCTTGCACACGCCTCTGTTGCATAGGCGATGAGCTGACCGCGAGTGTGCCGTGGGTCATTGGAACGTTGCTCGTAGCCTGCGGGGGGCTTCAGGAATTGGAGATGAGCTCGTGAGGGTTCGTCGGGAAGGGTGGATGCATCGGGAGAGGTTTCTGGGGACCAATCCTGGAAGGGATCGTGCGATGTGGAGTGCTTGACTTTGATGAGCAACTCCGCCTTCTTCAGGGAAGGGAGGGCACGACCCGGTGCAATAGGTACAATCCCTTTGGGATATAAAAGAAAATCGGGGTGTTCATGTGGTTGCGAAGGATCGCCCTCTGTGCGTGCAATTTCGAATTTGTCGCCAATGTACGGCTCGAACTGCTCTTGCTGGTTGAGTGGTGGTCAGAAGCTGTGAGAAGGAGAGGAGGATCACTGGACGCACAAGGATGAGATTTAGTTTCTGTTTTGAATATGCGTCATTGTGAAGGAGACCAATAAGATGCCGAGGGGCTCGCGGCATGCGAACCTTCGCCTTTGGTAAGAAGTCCAGGAAGTCATCCACCTCGACGGGACCAATCCAGTGATCTTGGAACTCGAAGTCGTATTGAGAATAGAGTGCTGGAGAGTGTGGGGAGCCCAGACCTGGTACCGAGCTGGTCGCCTTATAGGCTATTGGTGTGGCACTTAAGATCGGCTCTCTGTCTTTAGGAAAGGGCCAAGGTGATGTTGAGGGCTTGCTACCATCCGGGGTCGGTGAAGTTAGTGTCATGTCGATGGAAGTGGTCGTTGAGGCTGTAGGTAGCTGAGAGGCCAAAGGAAGATTTTTGGATTGATTGGAAGAGACTGAGGGACAATGACTCGTCTCCTCCACGATCGGTGGCGTTGTCAGCATTGACATTTGAATGGTATTCTATGCTCAAATGAATGTCTCTTCAACCTGTGAGATATATTCACCCTTGTGCATAGTACATGCCTGAGACAATGAGGGGAGTTGTTTTATAATTAACTGCGATCCTGCTGTGCGCGCACACCTCAGCACATACGGCACAAGAGATTCACGAGCCGTGAAGAATAGGAAATAGATATTGTAGCCTTGACTGGATAGACGATCTAGTATCAAAGTGAAAGTCGTTCACGAATCAGTTCAAGCCATGGAACTCATGTAGGACCTTGCAAACCTACAGACAAAGAAGAGCTCTATGCTCGTGCTTGTAGCGTTGCACACAGCGGCGGCAGGACGAACTTGAAGAAGGTGAACAGTGTTCGAGCCAGTTCCGGCCCAGCCTTGGGGGCCGGTATTCTGTTCATGGTGCCAAAATTTCAAATTCTCGAAAAAATCACGTGGACTCGGGCATCGGTCGTCTCTGTGCCCTCGGCCTCATCGATTCATCATCACCAAGAAAATCTGGGTTAAGTATGGCCTCGCCTTGCATTCGTCACTGTTGTCGTTCTCGAGTATGCTCTGGCCCTTGTCTCGGACATGCTCGCAAGTTGAGGCCTTTGAGGTTGGGAGGTTTCGTTTGCCATGAACCGCGGTGACAACGAGCGCCCAACTTGGCGAAGACGTCCTCCGGACGCGTTGAAACGTGTCAGCGACGCGACCGTTCAGCATTCTATGTGAAATCATGATCATTGTATACTTCTACGCATTCGACAGACATTGCGATCAACATCTATTTCACGAATCCCGATACCCTACTCTATCTCCCATTGGTCGCAACTTCGCAACAGGAAAAAGGCTCTGGGCCGGACCGGGCGGGCGGAGCAGCGCCGATTTATCTCAAGTTGCTGAGGGCCCCGCCGCCATTTGTGACGCGATGCCACAACGCGATCACGTGTGCGCGTGGTGCCTGAAAATTCAAGTCGCGGCCGATGCAAACTTGATGAACTCCCTTTGGCTTCAAGCTTCGCGCTCGGAGCCCGAGGATGCGTTCAGAGGATCAAAATATGGGATACGTCACTGTTCCAGGAATTGCGCCGTATCTCAGCATGCAATCGCTTCACATTTATACTGTACAGTGACTAGTTGAGCGTAATACAACAGAGCAACTTGACTCGGAGATGACACTTGTGTCCTGCGACGTTATTACCTCCGAACCTGACGAGTCCGCTAACACTTCCCTCGTTTACAACTTGGCTCATACTCGGCATCATCTAGCTCCAGATCCCGAGAATGTTTTCGTTCCAAGGGGCCGCCATCAACGGAGGGTGCACCCTCGAGACCCTGTGTCTTGCGAGTTTCGTCCGATGGAAGCGAGGAGTTGTTCAACGGAAGGGAATTGGTGGAGATCTCAGAGTATGATGACGTGGAGTATTCGTCTTCGGACGTGACTGTTGGGGGTTCATTAAATTTGCGGGTATGACGAGATGCAACAATCAAGTTTTCTTCTGCTAATACCCAGTCCCATGCTTCTGCGAATTGGTTGAATGCATCTTCAGGAATAATCTCCGTCTTGGACCGGAACCATCCGATACAGAACGGCCTCATCTTATCCGCCCAAACTCTCAGTAGAGTCCCTTCCCCGAGGTATTTAGTGCACACTCCAATATCAAGCTCGAGATACTTCAATGAGCTCATCAAGACCGACCAGTTCCATCCCGTAATAAACAGCTCTTGGCAGATCCCCTTCGCATCCTTGTCATCGACCTCTGGGCTGAACCATTGGAAAGCAGCATATAGGACTGCCCAGAAAAACGATTCAATATCGTGATGCGGTCGGTGAGGCGTAGACGGGAGCAATTGAAGAGCAGTAGCCATGCATTGCCATGTTCCCTAAGCACCATCGTCAATGATAATCAGATATCAAGGACACTTAGAGACTCACAGCTCGGCAAGGTGCGCTATCGCCTGTCTTTCGACGATCATAGTAAGCCATCTCCCAGTCGATAAGGTATCCTTTCCCGTTTGCGTCGACCATGATATTTCCGACGCTGACATCCCTGTGCATGATACCACACTTGAAATACGCTCTCGAGAGGGCTAGTGTACATAATTGAACGAGATAGTCGAGTTTCTGGATGTAGAAGAGGATACTGACCTTTGAATGCGTCTTGAGTTACCTCCAAAAGTTCCCGAGAATTTTGTAGCGCCCTAATCAAGCTACGGCCGACGGTTTGAGACACCAAACGATAGTGAGTATAGGTGATAATACGCCGGGGTTGACCGCACGCGTGGTCTCGATAAGCAGAAGTGGTAGTGGATTGAACTCCACCGAGTCCATTGGGAAGATCTCCGTGACAACGTACTACGGGAATGTTATCGACCGCATTATCGTGGAGCAGCTTCAGGGTCCAGCCTTCTGGCTGCAACCCTCGCAAGCTCGGGCGCCAGGTATCCTTGACGAAGACAATCCCACCAGTCGCTATGTCGAGAGCCATATAACCTCGTGTACCCCTGCCTGTCACGGACAAAGGAGAGATCATAGGGCGTGAAACAAGGAAAGCTTGAGGCTCCTCTTCCTCAGGATCCCAAACCAGCATCTTCACAACATACCCCTCCTCGTACCACTCCGACAATCCCGGGTTCCCCGCAAAGGCAGCTCGTTCTTCGTCTGACGCCATCACTACCGTTGGGTCCCAACCTCGTTCAGCAGGTGAAGCATGGGTATACCGCCAAAGGAACTCTCCGATAAGTTCTATTCCTTCGGCAGAGGAGTAATCAAATGACTCCGAAACGAGAGCCCCAGAATGATCCCAACGGATCAGTCGAGCATTGTGATGGCAAATGAGGATAGAGAACAAAAATTGGCGATGTTGTCGCGCGCACACCTCCGTTGCATATGCAATGAGCTGACCGCGTTGGTATCGTGGGTCAATTCGCATAGTCTCATAGTCGGTTTCATCGAGATATTCCAGGCCAGACTTTAAAAACTCGGCGGTTGTCGAACTGTTGGAAGCCTTTGATATGTCCAGGAAGGGATCATCCAGCGACGAAGCTCGCACTCCCACCAAAAGCTCTGCAACAGAGAGTCGAGATCCGTCGGAATTGGCTTGGATAGGCTCCGCTCCTTCGGCACATAGTGAGAAATGAGGAGAACGGGTGTCTCCTTTCGTTTGAGACTTGGCATCATTGATGGGTACGAGCTTGAACCCGTCAAGAAGATATGGCCCCATTTGCTTGAGCTGGTAATAGAGTCAGAACATGTAAAGTGACAAAGCTGAAGTGCACATACGACTTCAGAAGAAAAGCTCTCCTCGTTGTCAGCTTCACCCCGAAGCAGTCCTATGAAGTCCTTCTGGAGATCCGGTCTTTTGATCTTGTTGTTGATTGGCACGAACTTGAGAAACTCGTTCCGGGGGATCGGTCCAGCCCAGTAATCCTTGAATTCAGTGTCGTAGCGGAAGTATTGGACTATAGAGTGTATGTCGTCAAAAGAGAACTGTGACCCATCCTCTTTATGAGTCATAGGAATGCTCGTCAAAACCGGGATCCTGCCTTCAGGTATGATAGACCCCCGGCCGACTGGGTCGCAGGAAGGNTTNGACGTTAGGAAGGGTCCAAGTCGAAGATGAAGCTGGTGCAGGTGATAGAGATGTAGACGATGTGAATTGCTGAGAATCCAGCAATGGCGCAGAACAAGCTTTGTTGGGCATTCTGATGAATATGAATCCTCAACTTCTGAGGCTTCGAAGTTACAAATTCGAAAGTTGGGATTATTCGGTGACGCTTCTCTGAGACAAAAGGTCATCCCACAGTAAAGTCGACTCTCAGGTTTGCTCATACCTTGGGCAGATTTTCCACGTCCTCGTCAAACTGAAGTTCTCGCAACTTCAAGTTATCTTCGCGTCAGCTTGGAGTAGAAGTTGAACGCGTTCAACTCCGGCTTGGCGTGAACAACCACAACGCGATCATGTGAGCGACAAATTGCTCTTGGCGTTCTCTCGACTCGTCACCATGCAATTCGAGCGCATTGCGCAAACCATCACTTGCGCATNCATCTCGACCGGTCTNNNGTGTCAGCTCGTAGTTATTGACAGAGATAATATTAGGTATTTACAGCACCATTAGTAGGCAGAGGGTCGTGTACGAACAAATGTGAAATAGTCAGACAACAACAACATCACGACAAAGAGAATCAGATGAGAGAGTATGCATGCAAGTGATACGATCAGTGGCAGGACAGACAGGAACGTCAACAAGGACCAAAGTGAGCGAGGGTGGAATACTGTACGATATGAAGCAGATTGATCACAACACAGCAACAGACGTGTATAGTCGTCCGTAGATCCGAAATGAAAATAACGATCGGAGAAAAGAGACGAAATTGCAAACGCAGAGGAACGAGAGAACGAGAGGTCAGTTTGGATTGGAGTACACACACGAGAGAGAAGGACTCAAAAGAAAAAAAAGACAGACAGACACAAGATCAAAAGAAAGTAAAAAATGAAGCAAATAAAGTTATGTTTGGTATGTAATATAAGACAGGGTAAGAAGAGATGCACAATTTTTTGTCTTGTCAATACATCGAAAATAATAACAAAGAGAGAGAGAGAGAGAGAGCGTGGGGCAATGCTACAAATGATATAAGAAGAGGAAACTTGTGTGCATCAATGTTACGATGTCGTTGGTTGGTGTCGTAGGCTTGGGGACTCCACAGGATCGCGAGGAGGTTCTGCGGTGCCATCAACCCGACGCCTTCGTCGTCGTCGTCTACATCCCAAAATTAAGCAAGGAAAAAACACAAGTTGAACTTCAAACACGTACCGAGGGAACAAAGGACCCTTCGGCATCGGTCGCTCGTCCAAATCAAGCGCAACATTCGTAGCAGCTTGTATCCCCTACAAAAAAACCCATTAAGCACATATCCACACTTTTACAAGACCACCACGACTCACCTCAATCCAATCAATCACACCCCCAACATCCCTCACCTGCAACAAAAACTGCTCTCCCTCCAACCTCAACCTAATCACATTCTTCCTCTTCGTATAATCACTCGCCAACCCACTCTCCGCATTCTGCAACGTATACAACTTCAACAAATCCTTCTCATCCGGAACCGACACTTGCGGAGGCTCCACATACTGCTGCACCACCGGAGGAGGTTTCGTCGTCCTGGTCCTCCCACCACCAGCACCACCAGAAGAACCAGTCTGCGAAGCATAGGCAGACATGTTATGATACGACGATGCATTCGCATTCGTCGAAGGCGTTCTTCCTCGTAACCCACCACCAACACCAGCACTCGACGGAGGCGACACAGTCGTCGTCGAAAGCGAATTCGACGAAGACGACACGAGATTCCTCGAACTCGAGCTCGCGTTCAAAATATCCATCGACCTCCTCCCAACCCCCGTAGCAGACGACGCCGTCCCAGGTCTCAAACTTCCCTCCTCTCTATCCGAATTCCTCCCACTCCCACCCCCAGTCTCGAGGCTCAACCTCGATCCCGACGTATTAACCCACGAAGGCGACCCCAACCTCGACCCTTGCCCCGATCTCGAAGGATGCAACAACCCCGCCGCACTCTGCAAGAACCCCGACCTCGACGCTCCAGAAGTAGGCGTCGTAGCAGTCGCCGAAGGACTCGTCGGTGACTCCTGCCTCGATCTCGAAGAAGACGGTCTCGAGCTCTCCGGGAACTCCACCCCTCTCGTCTCCTGCTCTCTCTCCCTTTCCCTCTCCCTCTCTCGCTCCCTCTCTCTATCAACCTTCAAAGGCGTAACAGGTGGCTCATCACCATTCAACCTCCTCTCCCTCTCCCTAAGCGCACTAGCCCTAACACCCTGAGACCCAC
>JANAWD010000544.1:0-29149 GCA_027627245.1 Meripilus lineatus | reverse complement strand
GCTCGCGTCGGCGTCATGCGTCACCATCTCGCCCTCGTCGCTCACGTGGATCGAAACCGGGTGACGTCGTTGTATCTCCCCACGAACCGAGGTACAAAACGTTTTCTGAAAGCAGCATGTTGACCAGCTGTTCATTGTCCGTTCCGGATATGGGATGCCTCGGAGGCTTCTGAGCTTATTTGACGCGCCACCTACCGTATCACGTCCACTGAATCGGAATCCAAACAGCAATCGCCATGACGCACTTGCATCCATGTCCGAGGCTTTGGTATCCCCTTTTCAGTCTTCACGACATGGTTCACGACACGCCTCTCTGCAATCTTACCCGTAACGCATTAATTCACAAAGGCAAAGTAAATATGTACATCAATTCTCATCCCCCTTCAATACTCTACCGGCTCGAGATATCCGTTATACTATCCATCCATCTCATCCAATCTCCGACAGCTACCCCCCTCCGCCGTGCACGAGTTTCTTTTCCTTCTTCATTCACACAGCAATCCCATATTCCCACCATTTTCACCTTTCCTGTGAATAGTCTTGGCTCTGTTTCAATGTCCGTTCATCCTGTGCCATACGACATCGCCCTTTTCATTTTAAGATATTCTCCTACCCAATTGTACTCATTACGCATACCATCTGGGACGCTCCTCATCCGTCTCTGCTCATTCTTTTCCTCTCGCTCTCAACCTCCTGATATCGTTTTCAAACCCCGGTATTCGCCCTCTCTTATTTTCTCCTCTCGCAAATCAATACTGTTCTATAGTCAATGATTCCGTTTTCAGTATTTTCCTTGTTTTTCTGATTCTCTTCTATGTGAATGCCAGTTTGAGCTTTCCGTGACTCCTATTTGCTTTGTTCATATCAGTTCCTTTTCTCTTGCGCAGTCGCTGCCAGTCTCGAGCTTCGCTCCTATGTTACTTGCACGTATCAGACGGACAATTGTACATCCAATCGTCGAATACAGTATTAGTGCTTAGGGTTTCTTTTTCTGAGTCTCATTCGATCTCCCTCCCCCTTTTTAAGTAACTTCGAGTCTCTCCTTAACTACTTGCATTGCATTGAATGAATCATTTTTTACAACAAACTTGTCGAGGGAAGCCTCTAACGGAGCGACGGCCAAGGAAACACGGATAGGATTTTTCGCAAGCGAGAGCTAGAGAAACTTGGAAGATATGATTGGATGCGCGAATGGATGGATGGAAACATCCGTCGATGTTGGGAGCATCGTATCGTAAGATCCACCCTGGAGATGCTTCCTTGCACACACTCGAGTAAAAATTTCGGTGCTGTCTGACTGACTTATCGCGCTGAAATCTTTTATCTTGCCCTCATCCTCTTCACTTTGCGCGCTTTGGAAGCTGAGACCGGCGCCGAAAAATGTCTCTCTCTCTCACCCTTACTGTACTTACTTGAGGTTGCTTCGTGTACATGATGCATGATGATTTGTTCCTCAGTCCGTTCTCACCCTTGCTTATGTCCATCTCTAGCGATTCCGATGTTCTGTAGGGGCGAAACGGGAGGAAAAGACGCATATGGTGGAGTTATGGACTCGAACGTACGGTGACTTGAAAGCGGATCAACCGTTTTGTGCAGCTGTTTTTTTTTATCCTCCTCCCGTGGTCACACACCTGTAACAAGTGGCCACGAACAGCCACGAACTCGGAGGAAGAGGAGGACTGGAAGAGGAGGGAGGGGTGTCACGGGCGCTCTTGTGGGCGTTACTTTGGGCTGGTCTGGACGGATGATCGGTTCCGTTTTCCGCAATTTGATACCGATCTCTGACTGGAATCTCCTCTCTCTTGCGCTTTTCCCGAGTCCCAATGATTTTGGGTCGGGTTTTTCGCCGTGACAGGCCTGTTTGTACCCGGGGTCTGACACGACACGACACTGGCTGGGATGCCGTGGTTGGTCCTTGCTTGGTTTGTTGCTACCAGTCACGGTGTCCAGCCCAGCCTGCGTTACGACGAGTTGCAGTCGAGCGGAAAGTGCCACTGGCTGGTCTGGCTGTTCGGAATTCCGGATACGAGGTAGACAAGTCGGTCGGTCAGGAGATTTGCGGCTTGTCCAGGAGATTTTTCTGTACTCTCTCACTAGCATCAGGATGACTCAGGACCGAACTTTATGCGAAATGCTTTCAAGCAGGAGGAGGGAGAAGATTCCGGTCAAGAAGGTGGAGGGTGCAATCAGTGGTCAGTGGTAGCCGATGCCTCTGAGAGTGAGGAGAGTTAGAATGGTAAGTTTGGATCGACAGCTTCTGTCAGTGTCAGAACCACCCTTCAGAGGAATTTGGTGAGTAACAAAGTAACAGACAAGCCATTTTTCTCCGGGTTTCTTCATTGGGTACAGTCTATGTTTTTTTCCGTCCGTCCGTCCTCGATCTCAAATATGTGGCTGATATCTTCATCCCGCTTTTCACGCCGGCAGCTTCCTCCCCACCAACTCAATCGATACTTATCAGGTCCACAGATCGCTGATTTCAGTGCTGATTACAATGGGGTAAGGTCGCGTGGTCTTTCTCTCATGATTTCCAACCCAACGCCCAGCTAAATCCTCTCAACTTAGACCTAAGGAGGTCCATCGATGTACTTACTGTGCGGCTCTCCCACCATTCCAGCCCCAAAGCAACAACTCAATGAACATAAAAATAAACCAACCTTCACTTTACCAACGTGCTCAGCGCTCATACATTCATTCTTGCTTAGCTCGCTCTTCGAACCATGGATTCTGCGGCGGAGGGCTTTCCAGCACGATCGAGGTGCCGTAGTTGGGCTCAGGGTTCGCAACTTTTTTTTTCGGCTTTGGCCATTGCTCCAAAATTCCATATACACTTTGAGTTCTAAATGTCTGCGACTTGGAAGAATGCCGCATGTCCGACTCCGCAGCCCAGAAATGGCTTCGAATGCACGGCAGAGACATCAGAGTGGGTACCCGTAACATCTTGATTTTTTGATTTTCTCCCTCCTGCTGGCCAGCACAGTCCTGTGGGTGCGCCGAAATCAATGCGAAATCTCTGTGGAATCTGGTCCAGTGACCATTTGACTCCACCCCGCGATGCTGTGAGTTTTGATGGCGATCATCAATCCCAGGAGCGTGGTCGGGTGGTCGAGTGCGTCGTGGCCTTGCCATGACTTCACTCCCTCATATACGGACCAGGAATTTCATTACTTTGTAGGTATGGTAACTTTGGGAATCGGGATGCTTCGACCTAATTGGGATCAGGAACGGTCAGAGTCAAAGGGTCTCCGAAAGTGAAATTCACGTATAGCACCTCTACTTTTGATTGCAAGTCATTCTGCTGCGGTACAGTTTGCGGGGAATTGGTTTCGTGTTCGTCTGACTGGACCAAGTGTACTTGGATAGCGTCCAGTGTCTGTCCACCTGTTGTGCGTCAGGTACGTGGCTCTTTACTGTATAAGGTTACTGTCCGACTGACTACTTGTCAATTATCACAATCCCGTCCAGGCTTTTCCAGCACGTTCCTTAGACACTTGTGTGATGCTTCCATCATCTCACCTCCCCAGTCTCCCAACTGAAATTACTGTATTGCCAGTGACACGAGTCCATTCCATCTCAGAGACGACACAGCTTCTCATTCCCATCATCCCGACCTCAGTCATCTTGAGTTGTATCTCCGCTTTCCGAAGAGATCCTACTTGCGCCCAACGATAAAGTCTCTCAGTAGCTTGTGACGCATGGTCAAGATCGATATCTCAATATCTCAGTCCCGGGCCCTACGATACAAGTATCAACAAACCGGATCAATACGAATTGAATCTCAACGAGTTCCACAACCTTTTACTGTGACCCCAATTTTTCATATTCTCAGAGAGCCCAAGATGCGGTGTCGAGACTATGAGTGACGATGTCCCCACATCATTTTGTGGTACTGGTCACAGCGCGTCCGAAACGTTCCTAAACACCGAGTGGCGTATTTCGCTCGTATCACGGTGACTGACTGTTGTCGGGTGCCTGTCATAATGCTATTACGAGCTCCCGATGACAAGTTGTCATGCATTCCTAGTATTTATGCTAACGCATTCCTGAAAGTGCGATGTCGCCGGAAGTCAAAGTTCGGTATCCTTCGTTTGTTCGGGATGCATACTGGAGTTATTCTTATCCTGCATACTCACACATCCCGCCGCCCAGGGTATACGTAGATTGGTGATGGAAAGTGAGATATTATTATACTGGGCTTACCATACTAGTGTATAGATCTTGTACCTTTCGGTGAATAATGTTATGCAATGCCGCTGTTGTACACCACTTGCACATTGCCCTGTGCGAGTGTGGGATGGTGTGATGAGTTTTGTAACGTTTGATGATTTTATGCTCCATGTAAACCCCATGACGATCGTCGATGACAGAAATGGCGGTAGTGCTGGTGGATGATATCATAATTGATGGGCAAGAGTCTGAGGCACCTGCGCGACGCTTACCGTACATTAGTTTTGCTGAACGAGGAGGAGCATTCTCAAACCTTTATCTCGGTATTGGCAATGGGCTCAAAGCCACCAAAGGACCGCGGTTTACTTCTTTTGGTACTTCCCGCCAGCATATCACAAACTTCTGACGCCTGCTCCTGTCTTCTTCAGGATTTTACATCGCAACCTCTACAGCAAGTGAGTTCCCTGTTTGGCTTTTTGACATCTTTCGGTCACCGTATTTACTTGTATACCATTTCAAGTGGACCCGGAAACCTTCATGAAAGAATGCGAGCAAGCTTCACGCGATATGACCTTTGGGCCACCCGATTTCGAGTTCAGAGATCCTGATTTCATCTTCGACGATGACCACCTCATCCCCAACACTTCCTCGCCCCCATACATCATGTCTAAAAGGCAAGCACACAGTTACTATGCTGGTTTGCCTTCTCGCCCCAAGTTGGTTTACCGTTCGGGAGCCGTACCCTGGAAGCGGCCCATGGGTCCTGAGGCTTACACCGTACGGAAGGAGCTCAAGCCAGTCTTTGACCATAAAATCGTCGCCGTTTGGAAGGTTGCAGGTCCAAAGATCATTGCTTGCCTGGATGAAGCCCGAGTCTTGTGGACTAGCGTTGATGTCGTTCGTTTCGCAATCGTCAACGAGCGAGAGTCTACTGGCCCCGTCATCCTCTGGATAGGGGTAACTCCTGCATCTCTCTCTGGTGAAGACGCTCACGCGGTGGCACTTAGCTGCCTGGATGTTCTCAAAACCTATAACATCACCGATGTCGACGTAGAATTCCGGGAGTCTGTCTATCGGCGATCTGCAGGGCCAAGTCTCCTCGGAGCAGATTCTATCCTTAGCCGAATCGCTCCTTTTCGCGTTCCGGTCTCACCTTTGGTTGGACTCTCCATCGCTGCTGGGGTCACCCCTCATACTGAGGGTACCGGGGGGATATATTTCTCCGAAGGTGGCGATAGCGACAAGGTTTTCTTGCTCACCGCTCGCCACGTTGTTTTACCACCGAATGGAGGCGCAAACATTAACTATTCCGGCCCAGGGACGAATGGTCCCCGTCAGATGATCCTACTCCTTGGACCCAAAGCGTTCGACACGTTCATTAAATCCATGAAGGCCGAAATTGCACGCGATACATTCATGGCGGAGCACTACAGGGGACAGCTTAAAAGGCTGGAGGAAGAACCCTGCGACGAGGATGATATGGTCGAGAAACGTATAAAGGAGATTCAGCGGTCGCTGAATTCTACGACTGAGCGGATCGAGGAACTGAAGACGTTCCACGATGAAGTCAAAAAGGACTGGACAAGAATTGGTCAATCGCGTGTTGGGTCACATCATCAATTCTCCTCCCATAACTCTCGGTGACTGGTGCTGAAGGTTTTAACCGAGGATTATGCTATTATCGAACTCGATCGCGCCAAGCTTGGTGATGCCTTCAAGGGCAACGCCATTAGCATTGGTACGTGCTTCCGTGCTACTAGTTTCCTGGAATCTCCGCGAATTCCTTTTTTTCAGAGACAAAACTTCGTCCAGGGGAGCTCTCAATGAAGATGGATCCCGGCGATTGGAGGGATAAGTCCAGGACTAGGACCTTCGAGTATCCTTTTGGTGGTCTTCTCGGTTTGCAAGGTTTTATTTCTGAAGACGAGATGCACAATCCAAGCGCGCTCGACGAAGAAGGCGTGCCGTCCCTCATGGTTATCAAGAGAGGTAACGCTACGGGTGTGACCGTAGGACGCGCTACAGGCGTCTTCTCTTATATTCGTGAATATGGCATCAACGGCACTCACCAGACGTCTATGGAATGGGCCATTCTTCCATACGATGAAAAGTCTGAGGAATTTTCTGCTCCTGGTGATTCTGGAGCGGTGATTGTTGATGGCCGAGGACGGATCGGTGGTCTCCTTACTGGCGGTACCAGTTCCAACAAGACGGAGTCGTCTGGTATCGACATCACGTATGCGACACCCTTTTTCTGGCTCTGGCCACGCATTCAAGCCAATGGATTTCCCAATGCCAATATCATTCCAAGCGGCCATAATTAGTTGGTCATTCAGAACGCTGGTGAGGAGGTTAGGAGTGCGATTCTCTGTATCTTCGTTGTTATTGATTTCGTGTCTTCTTTTCTGCCCCCTTTGCCGTCCTGTAGTGGCTGCCGTGGCATTGGCGTGTCCCTACTGGCTCTGCTAGAGAACTTCGTTGTATAACAACCATTTGTAAAACTCACTTCTATATCATCAACAACGCTTTGGGCTCGTAGAATCTACGACACCCCTTACCCCTTGGCACAGTTGGTTCGAATATTTCTGTTGGACGCATTCTCATCCGATTTACGGAAAACAAGTATCACGGAGAATCGGCTCCAACCGTTCACGGTCTTCACACTCAAGAATTCCGTATAAGTCGATCCTACTTCAACACCGCTCTTCAATACCGCTCTCTACCCAAATTCCAATCAATAGGTATTTGGGCTGGCACGTTCCCTCCTATCTGCAACGTTTTCCAAGTACTTACGGCACCTTGTGCACAACTGACATTACGAAACGCTCAGCAAGCGTCTTTCAATATCAATCAGTTTTCCTGTTATTTCTGCACTAATCCCCGTCACCTGAAACATACCTTGTATACCCAGGGTCTGACTCCGCAGAATCCCCTCCTGTCAGGTTCGTTTCTCACAGTATGAATGCACGGCCCTATCTTTATCTTACGATACTCATCCTCTTACATCCTCGTCCTGATTAGGAACTCTCAGAAGCGGTTGCCGATGAGGTCGTAACTCATCTTCTCATGTGGGATGGTCGTCTGACCATGGATCGAGTTACGCTCATCAGCTCTTCCTCCAAGATCTCCTCCTGAAGACGATCACGATGTAGGGGCTGTTCGCTCCAATGGAGTCTAGGGAAGCGTTGAGTTTGACAATCTACAAAGGTCCGTGCCATCTATCTGTCAATGTAGAGATCCGCCGACCAGTGTATAGGCTTCATGAGGACCCTGCTGTCTAGGTGGATTCTCGTTACACATACACCCTTTCTCTAGGCAAGGCGTCTTGATCTTGACGAGGAATGCCGACCTCAGGGCGACTCGAAGGTGTTTCCATATGATCTGCTTTCCCTTCCTTCCCTTCTTTGTCCCTGTCTCCGCGCCTTCTAACTTCGAATTCGTTCCGATCATTGCATGATACCACATTTCCTCCAACGGCTTATCAGTGGATATTGACTAAATATGTCTTCGGAACACGCATCAGTCGTCGGTATACAACGTTCACTTCAATTGCTCCACACTGCCTTCGAGAAGTGAGTTAGCCAAGCCAACATTTAGATCGGGGCTACATAAACTCAATCATCTCCTATGTGAGTCTATCACAAAGTCTCTATTGACTTCTGTCGCTTCTGTACGTGTTCCAGGATTTAAATTTGGAGGTCGGGTCTGCCACCTGACTTGCAGACGAATCTCATAGATATCTCATTCATGGATCCAGGCGGCTCAGGTTTGGAGTTTAATTTCCGTTTTACGTGTCGTGTTCGCATGCTCCAAGCTAGGTTTGGGCATTTCATGGGATCATAAACGTTTGTTTGTATGGTCGAACTTGCACAACACGATAGCTCTTGGCGTGCAGCCAATCCCAACTTCCTGTCAATGGGATATCTTCTAAGGATCCTTAGTTCGGAGCGCCGCCGTATTGCTTTCTGATCTCAAACTTCCAAGTTCTATCCGACGGCGATGAAGAAGAATCAACCTGAAACTTGTTACCATAAAACGCCACAAAGCCCCAATTCACCCAATTGGTCTAAAGAACCGAGCGCAGAGACCGACGATCCTCCGTGGTGTAGTCGTTTCCTGTTCAATCTTATCGTCGCAATGCCTTCTTTGACTTCCAGAGGTAATACAGCTTTCAATCTTGTTTTCCCCTTGTTCCGACGATCTCAGGGACAATCAACTTTGACTTTGTTCTCTGACTTCCCTCCGTAATCTGCGAGTCGAAGTCTGTATTCTATCTTCAGGTCCCTACGAAAGTGGAAACCTGCCTGAAGGAGGAGATATTCGTCAGGCTAAAGCCTCGGAGATGCACCTGGGAAGTTTGTTTGTTTGGGAAGGGTAGTCGGGCAATGCAGGGTGAGCTTGAGGCACGTTTATTATTCTTTTCCTCTCCGGGTGTTACCAATTCACGCAGTGTTAACCGAGTCCGCCTGCTCTCGTAGAGCAGTGCCAAGAATCGGGCTGTCACGCATTAGAATCATGATGGCTGACTATCTTGCGTTCCGAGCCCGTGTATTCTATCACTCTGAGCGCCTTATCCAGGACAGACCCATGGTTCTCGCCATTCCAGACCGGATAAAGGGCTCTATCGTGTTCGTGTTTCTCTTCCTGCGCGGAATGACGATATCTTCAAGTCAGATTACGATGCGTGGCACACATATTCAGTTATCTAAGACGCAAAGTCGTAGGCCATCCGGACTCGTTGTCGCATTGGCCCATCAAAGACCATCAAAGGATAGTCTGAATCCGTCACATGCGGCTCTATAAGATTGTAGACTGCTCAGCTTTCTGTCATCAATATCTTCCGCAGCACGCACACCATACAACTCGTATCTGTATCATATGTCCAGCGGATATGAAGCCAACCGGGTACACGATGCATGGTACACTCCGGACCTCATGGTGGCCCTCCTCACGATACCGGGCGGTGATAATTTTGAGACCATGCCTTCCATCGCACGTTTCTCTCTTTCTACCGGACTTCATTTTGCCCTTCTGATTGAACTTGCTGTACTATAATTACAGATCCCAATATTACGCAACCAACGTTGATGTCGGGATGGGATCCAGCGCGAGTAAGGGCCGATCCTAACGTATACCACCACACTAGCCCATCCCTCGACTCAATGAAATCGGATGCTGGCATTGCCAAGCTGGAAGCAGAAACGATTGCAAATCGTCTTGTTTTCCTCTTCTGTCTTGAAAATGAACCATGAGCGCCCTCATGACCCCTCTCGCTTATACACAACTGTCATGCAACGTTATCCTCTCAATATTAGTGATTGATGTAGAATGAGAGTTTGAGAGTCACACATACCTTGTATACTGCTTCCCGCGAGAGTCACAGTTTAGCATCCAACAACGGCTGAGAAGCGACGGTACGTGCCAAGGGACTTTGTGTCAGCGAACGCAGTTGCTCTACGAGACTTGTCCATTTTGGAATTGGTATCGATTTTTGTGTGGCATCCGAAACACAGCACCCCGAGTAAAATGGAATTCCTGTTGCACGTCCCAGAGTCTAGAAGACCAATGAGTGCTGGTACACGACAGCGAGCAGAGGTGAGAGAAGTGGCTCCGGTGATTATCCCCACACCGAAAATCTGAAATTTGTGAACAGAGGAAGGATCAAGAATCCAAATGACGACACCAGTCAGAAGCAGCGCTTTACCAATGAAGTGGGTCTCCCGTTGAGGGAGGAAAACCTGGGAATGGTAATATTCCCCTGGTTCACGCTTGGATTCCTTCCACTATAGTGGCATAAACAGCGAAGAGAATACCGGGAAATCGGACCATTCCTTGGGGTTTAGGCTGGTGTCCTGCTCGATTAGAGAATAGAGTTGATGTGAGTGAAGCGAGAGAAGATAAGGTATCCTGCTCACAACATAAGAAGTTGACGACGTCATCTTGTCCACTCTCAGGGATAGACAAGACGAGTTCCTGGGCACTGTATGACGTGTAAAGATTAGACGTTTGACAAACGGGCGACGGCAATAATCTGGAGACGGAGCACAAAGTCTATAGTTTATTGTTCGGGGATCCAGGCACGAAAGACCTGATGGTTGTGCCAATTCGTACGTGTAACGAGAAAGGTGTGTGGGTAAGGAGGCACGTAGATACAGGCGTTGAGCTCCGGTCTTGAAAATGGAACGCATTCGAGGTCAAGAAGAGTAGGACCCGAAGTAATTGTGTTCTCCATTCCATTCGAATTCCCATGGGAGAGTCTCCCATCGGAACATACGGTACTTATTCTGTTGGATTATGGTGGAGTTAATGAAGAAACAAAAAGGAGACATTACTCGATACCTGTTCATCTATTTTGCGATTTTACACGAAAAGCAAGGTGGTAGTTGTGTCCAAAAGGCGGATCATGACGACCTCCGGGAGGCGAGGAAAATTTCTCTTCTAAATGAGGGTATTTCTGCTTCCAGAACCGATGCGCTCGTTTGACAAAGTCAAAAGTCATCAGCTTGCAATTGTCTCGTTGCCATTTCTCTCTTTCCAGCTGGAAAACAAGGCGAGGACGATTCTCTATCAAAAAAACAAAAAACAAAAAAAGACCAATGAGATTCATAGGAACCACTGCGAATAATTCCGATGGAGTTCCTCTTCCTCCTCCGATATCGATGATTCAGCCCACGGAACCTGCAAGGTGCATGCGTGCGATTGAGTTGTTGTGAGTACTCCGTCTCTGATAGTTTCAACGTCCATCGTATTCTATAGGATTGCCGTCTTATCCCGGACTTTGGGTCCGTTCCTTGAATTGTTCTCCGAGCCACGGTTCGTTGGAGTCCTGTTTCATCAAGGGGATCCTTCCTGAATCTCGAGTTGTGATCTCAGAACAGATAGTATACCCCATACACCTTCAAGCACCATTGATTTTTCACGTTCCTTTCCTCAAATGCATCTCGCGGTGTAACTTTAGCTGTCCTTTCTACGATAGGGAACTTCGGACACGAGTTGGGCGCGACGTGCACCTTTCCGAGGAACGTCGATCACTGTTGCGTCAAGGGTATATTTCCACCACGCCTCGTTCAAACCAAATTCATCTCACCTTTCCCTCGCCCCTTTCTCCATGGCTCACTAAACCTGCACGTCCAGTTGAGTTCCTTTCTCCACAATCACAACACGAGCCAAGGATATTTCTACCCTGCTTCTGCAGAATTCTATCGAATCTTATCCGTTCGATTGCTTCGAAGGCAGTATCCCAACATCAGATTATATCGGTCCTTATTGACGTTGATGCCATGCAGCACACCAGATCTTGGGTCTTCACATACCATGGGCTTCCCGACATAATGTGACATGAACCTACTGACGCCTCACATCTTTGCAATATTGCGCCTGTAGCGTTTGCATTTAATTGTCGCGTCCTTTGCTCAAATGGCTGCTCCGCATCAGTTGAAAAAGGTCGAGAATTGATGTTCGTCGTCAATGAATTACTCATTCTTGCTTTGGCCTGTGTTCACATGTCGATGGCAGGCGTCTTTGGTCGATGGATCGTCGCCCATTCAAGTTTGGAGAAATTGTATTGTGAACGTCTGGGGCAATTCGTTCACAGGGAAGGTTTCCATTCACCGCAGTGAGTGACCTGCACGTTACGTTCTAACATCGAACCTACATAAACGAAATCAAAGATTTTCTACTGTGCCGGGAATGTCACATACTCTTCCCGAAAAAACATCTTGTTTCATGCTCCTACATGCCGGACTCGGAATATCGTATCAGCGGTACTCCACTCGACGTGCCTTGTTGACCGTTCGGGGCCGTGGCTTCGTGCAAATCCTCTGGTCGCAACCGTTTCACCTCCTGAAGTTTGCAATGAGGAGCGGGAGATGTACACAGGACCTGCTCTTCCGCTCCAACGCGGGACTCCTTTCCGACTCCATGGCACGCAGAACTGTATTTTTTTTGGTGCAGGGTCCTCTTTCTGACCACGGAGTATCAAGGTTTCAACTTGTCCCACTCAATGAAATTTATGGGGCTGTAGAGTACACTCAGCCATCCTAGTGAACGAGGCACGTTGCATAATCGTCCTAGGTGGTATACTCGAGAGATTGTAATGTACGTTGTCAAGAACCGATAAAATACACAAAATAACTGACAGTAAATAGTGATCCAACTCAACCCAATATATCGTCTACCTCTTCATCGTCATCTTCCTCGTCTTCCCCTTGTTCAACCGTGGTGTCAATGATAGAATCATGAGAGGCATCTCCGTCCAGCAGGTCGTCAGAATCTTCGTCGAGCCTCGCTTCCTCCCTCGCTTTCGCCGATGGCCTTGCACGTCGACTGTTAGAATAATTAGGAGCAATTTCAAAGGGTACTGGAGTTGAGGCGTACCTCTTTCCGGAGGATCTCGAAGTCTTACGTGGCGTAACCATCTCCTCTTCTTCCTCCTCGTCACCATCGTCTTCCTCTTCGTCGTCGTCGTCACTATTGTCTTCTCTCACAGATTTGAGCGTTTTTGAGGTAGCGCTGCGAGACTTATCCGCTCTAGAAAGGAGCGTAAACAAACTCAATACAGGAGAGGGGTGCTATAGGTACTCACGCAGACCGTCTTGGCATAACTCTTGATGGCGCCGCTGACGGAGTCGGGGTTCCCTTCTCTGTCTCATCATCAGACTCGTCGTCCGACTGCGAGAGTCGTCTTCGTCTACCAGACTATGAGACTCGAGAAATCTCTGAACGTAATGAGGGAACTTACTTCGCTTTGCCCTTGCGTGAGCCACCTGCCGTCGACCGGCTTACTGTCGATCGATTGTCGTCCGACTGACCACTTTCAGAGGTTTCGTCCGTCATGACACTTTCGGATCTCCTACATCAGGTATATCAGCTACGATGGTCAAGTGTTCCCTGTAAGGGGAAACCTACCTCTTCCGGCCACCTCGTTTCTTTGGCGGTTCATCTTCTTCCTCGTCAGAATATGGAATAACCTCATCCAAGAACTCGAACATCTCCTTCAAATTCTCAAGTTGCCGGTATTCTTCCTCATTGAAATCTTCCAACTGTTTCTCGAATTTCTTCGTAATCATCGCTTCGAACTTTGTGAAAGCGTTTTTCGACGATGTGTCTCGAAGTGGCCGACGCTGACACCAGGGAAGTTTTGTTTTAGGGCCTCACGGAATGAATGAGGCAAACACAAGACAAACATACCACACGCAGACTGTGCATGAGAAGCTTCAGTGTTCGGATCTTGTCATCGTCGATGGTATCGGGAATGTGCAATTTTCCGAGGAGTTGGCACAAACTCTTCTTGTCGTCTCCTGAATAATATAACCCATGAGAATCGGTATGATGAATTGTAATATATCTTTTCAAAGACATACGATCAAGATCGTCCTCGAAGAGAATCTTAATGATGTTATTTGCGAGGTCGATGTGGATGGAGTCATCCACGACATTCCCTGGGACGGACTTGGCGATAATGCTGAACAAGAATTACAGTCAGAGATAGGAACGCTGTTCGGTGATATGAAGCGTGGGACTCACGCGGCTTTCTGTGGGTCAGTCCAATCGACGAACATCAAACTAGCTTGAGAAGGTGAGACGACGTCGTCGTCCTTTTCCCATTCATGATGAACCTCGCGAAGACGTTGATACAACGGAACGAAAGCCTGGGTGGATTTAGTAAAGGATCCGTCAGTGGTGTGAATGACCTCTTAAGTAACAACTGACTTGTTGCATTCTTCGTTGATTTGGCGCAGACGAATAACAGTATACCGGGAAGAAGTATGTCAAACACTGTCGAAGCTCTTGGTTGTCGGCGGTCTCTGGCGACAAGTAGACCAGTACAAGGCTCCGTAGGACCTGAGAATTAACTTAGCAACATTACGATGACTGCGAAAAATGTCCTTACCCTTTCGTCAGAAATCATACCGGCCAACATCAACTTGGAGATGCCCATGCAGATTATTGCTTGGACCTTGTCTGACTCTTCGTTATCTAATAGATGCAGCATGAAATCAATGATTCGATCTCCCTAAAAGATTTGTGAGAGCAGGGTAACATAGAGCGTGATCAATACATACGTGAGGACTGTCAGGGCCGAGAAAATCGGTTCCATGAACCATGAGGATATCAAAGACAATCTGTAGAACGCGGATTTTTAGAACTTCCGGCGCAGATTGAACCTGACTCAAAAACAGCTGAAGAGAATTCAAGGCCATTCTCTGCAGTGGTGGTCAATATTGTGCACGTAATAAATGCCAAAGTAATGTCACGAACCCTGGCGATCAAGCAGCACAATCCTAGACTAATCAACCCCCTCTCTCGTAGAGCCAGTTCTTTACGTTTGACAGCTGGGATAATAAGTTCTCCGAGAATGCCCTCCAATGTAGAGTTTTCTTCGAAAGTCTGCCCGTCGGTGTAAGATCTGGTAATTTGCTATACAGAAACAGGGGGAATGCTTACTCCATTCACTCGCTCCAGCATACCGATACACAGGGATAGACACCTCAGGTCCATCATGTCCGCTCGAGCTTTATCCTCGGGTGACATGTCCTCAGTAGCCTTTGGTGGTCGGACTGTCCTCTGTGTCGCAGGAGTTTCAGCGTAGCTAGTTTCACCGTCGGCATTTACATCACGCTACCAGCACAAATTGAACAAACAATCGACTATAGCAAGGGAAGGACTCACGGTGTGCTCTTCTTCTTCACTGGGATCTCGAATCTCATGAATAACCTCGACCACAACCCTGATCAGATCGCGTTCATTAGGAGAGAGCTTCCGGAGGACATCCAAGCAGCGTGACAGGAGACCTTCTGGTAGTGCATCCTGAGATATCATATTCCCTGCAGTCTGACATTGAGGGCGACAAAAGGGTATCAAAGTCGACCTGTCACTTACGGACAAGCTGGAACATCTTTCTTCGACCGATCTCGTCGGCATAATCGAGGTTGACTGCCAACTTCAACATCTCACTGATGATGAACTCCCTGTCTAATCGTTCCTCTTCTCGCCGTGCGCGCCGTTCGTCTTCTTCTGGACCAGTAATGCCTTCTCGCAAAAGGTCTTCATCCTGCTCGTCTTGTAGGCGAGAGAGCAAGTTATTGTATGCATCCTGGATTTTGAAGGCCAACGCAGTTACAACCGGAAGAGCGGCCTCGAGTCGGGCTTCGTCCTTTTCAGAGACACAATGCTCCACGAAGACTCGGACCAAAAAAGCCCTTTCGGGTGTCATCGTTTCCCAGTACGGGTCTGTCAACTCAGTTAGCACGCGGTATGCACCAACGACTAGACGTACTCACCTCCAAACTCGAGAGAGTCGAGAATATCGACTCTGGACTTGAAGACGCTCTTCAATGCGTCCTCAGGAATAGTGTTTTCGACCAGATCGAAAAGGTGAAGGAAAGCAATGATATCCGAATCCTCCTTATCTGCTTCGGATTTCACTTCCCCCAATCGAACTATATCGACCCAAGCAGCCAGGAGTTTGGCCGCAGCGGCCTTGACGAGTTCTTCTCTATCACCGAGACCATGTCTCACAACAAGCTCTCTCTGAGCGATCGTCAATGCGCGGGGATGCGTGACTCCGACCTCTGATTCGTTTTTCGTGTCCCCGTTACTAGCATGGTCTGGGTTGAGAACAACAGAATACACGAATTTTCGGACGGTAGCATCGATGTCTCGCGTACGGGAGAGTAGTGGGGGCAAAGTTTGCGGGCTGACTGGAATGCTGATGAGTGCGGCTTTCCTCACGTCACTAGGGGAGAATGCGCTCAGTATGGAATCTCTAGTTCACGGGATAAGAATCGTACGCTGAGGGGTCGCATTGAAGGGCCTCGAGTAGTATCTCCAAGACTGTAGGAGATTCTGAGCCATCGTCTGCGCCACAGATCTTCGAGAGTGCTAAAACGGCTTGGACTCGGACAACAGTCTCCTTGTCACGTAATCTCTCCAAAAGAGATGCACGGAGGATATTGTACAGCTCTTCACTGCCGGCAAATCAGAATGTATTGGACGGAGGTGAAAGGTGAAACACGAACTCAATTTCCCCTAGATGGGAAACCGTTTCAGCGATGCATTGCACTACTCTGAATCGGACGATCTTGTCCTTCGCTGAGCAACCCTTGAGCAGATATCGGAGAACTCTGGCAACAAATCTCGACGCTGTGGTCTCTTCCTCGTCTTCATCTTCTTCAGGGGCCTGCTGCCGATCTTCGAGAGCTGCGAAGTAATCGAGCTGAGGCTGAGTTATCGAAACAGTGGTATTCTTCTACGCACCTTTCTCGTTCATGAATCGTGTATAACCGCCAATGAACCTCATGATCCTATCGGCTACTGAAGCCCCCTTCTTGACTTGTAGCACCCTGCTGAGCATATCAATAAAGATATCCTCGAAGGCGCGTTCCCCCACAAGTTTGACACTCCTCCCATTCTGTACTAGTTCTGTATGTGTCGCAGCATCTTGCTGTAGTTTGTGGAGCGCGACATAGTTTTTCTGATGGTTTGCGGTTGTAGCTTGTGCTTGATCGAATATCTTGGCGATACTTCCTGGAAGATTCTCCAGGGGAGTAACCGTTCGTGCGGGCATGTGGTTATTCTAGAGAGGGTACCAATGTGGTCAGATGAGCAGAATACTGTGTGGATGTTTGATATGGGCAAGGGGAGGAAACAAGTGTAGCCGGATGGAAATTGAACACGACGCGTCGCGTGTCCTGACGCGCACACGTGATGTGCTCACGTGGTCGGATTCATTTATATTATTGCTGCTTTGTGGCGGTGGCTGACGATTTTGAATAAAATGGGCGCTTGCAATGAATATTGGTGCTATCGAGGCGAAAACAAGTGTGGCAAAAGCGTGGTTGGCCGAAATGAGGAGCAGGCCTGTACCGCATGTCAACCTGCCTTGCATACATTCGAAGACAGAATGACCATCTTAGAAGTAACCGCCATCATCCATGGTGAGGCCGATGGATAACTCACACAACCCCTCCTCAGGACGAGCAGATGCTGCTCGCGTTACCCCCTATCTCACACATCTCGTAACTCACCATGGCCAGCTCACTCTCATACCCCCTCAAAACGCTGGTCGTATTCGCAAGACCAAAGGGAAGGTTCCGAGGCAGGAGAGAAGGAGAGACAACGAGGAACCCAGGTTCAACATAGCCGCACCTGTGTCTTCAAGGAGGGCTCAGACAGGTGCTGGTCGTCTACATAGGAATAACCAACAATCGAGAATGCCCAGAGGCGAGTAATTTTCTCTTCTGCATCATCGTAGACAGCACTTGCGTTCGAGCCGTCTGCTCCTTCTTGGGCCAATTCTTCATATGCTTTGCTCAGCTATCCGATGAATCGATGCCCCAACACCCTCTACCTACCCTTGATATACAGATTTGATCTATTTATCTGACCCACGATCACCCAGATTCCGAAGTCCCAGACTACCCGCCTCCCTCCTTTTCTGAGGCCATAGCCACGCCTCCTCCATTTCCATTACTGGATAATCCAAACCCTCGTCCGCCCGACCCCGCAAATCGCGTGGAGGATAGACGAGCATTACCTGATGGACCCCAGCAAGAAAACCAGATCCCTGGCGCAGACTCACCGGAGCGCCCTGCAGATTCTGGGGATATGCCACAAGACCGGCCAACATCCCCGAACGACGTCATCGACTCGTCTACGAGACCGAATTCTCCAGAAACTCCTCACGTAGTGCCGGCGAACGTCTCACAACAATCCATCGTCGACGACGAACCGGATTCTGCTAACACGTCCCCAGAGACATCACAGGGTTCAGACACCTCTAATTCGAGTTCCGGATCCGATATATCGAGCCTGGAGCTCGTCTCTTTGGAGCCATCACAACAATGGGAAGCAGACAGGCAGCTTGGGCTATCATGGGAGGATAGGGTCGAGAGGGAACGATTTAGACAAGAAGCTGCACGTTCGACCACTGCTCTGGTAGCAACTCCGAAGCCTCTTGTCACTCAACTTCCAGAACAAACCAGTGCTCCGAAGCCCGGTCCGACTAAGCGTCCTCGGTACGGAACCCTAAAGTCACTTCAATGCAGTCTTGTCCCCTCTTCTTCGAGAACTCCCTCAGGAAGCGCCGATGAAGATGGTCGCAATGGCACGACACCTGGCTCTCCTCAAACTCAGAGTCGCTGGAGGCGCGTCTTCTCACCCTCAACAAGCGCAGATCAGTCCTCGTCCCCCGTGTCTCCAACATTTACTCCACTGTCACCCCTTTCCGCAATGGCCGCGCCTTGGGCAAGTCGCACGACCCTAGTCTCAGAGAAGTCCTCCCCGAAAACACCGCCCATCAAGAGAAAAGAAAGTGTCGTGTTCCGGAAGCTCTTTCATGTCAAGGGCAAAGATAAAGACAAGGAGAAGTGCCGTGAAAGTCCACCTGCGCAGCCCAATGACGAGGAGCTGGAATGCTGGGAAGTCGTCGACCCCGAAACTTTCCAGACAGAGTCATATCATGGGAAAAGGTTTTCTAGGATTCGTAGGGAATCTGACGCCTCCACCCACAGGAAACCTCTAGGTCCCCTTAGTCCAACATCACCCGCATTCCTTACAAGGGCAGTCCGACCGATACACAGCAACCCACCCGTTGGGTCCCCTTCGCCTTCTAGTCTCCCATTGACATCCCCAACACGTGCAGCTACCTCGCCCACTTTGCGTGGCAATACTTCACCCTCACCAGACGCCGTCAGCGAGCATGAGGCGGAGAATTCTCCCAGAGAGAAGTCTAAGGCGCGTAGACCTCCCCCTCCGCCCCCGCCTCCAAGGCGTAATAAGCCTTCTCTTCGTCAATCTCCGTCGGTCGTCTGGAAGACCAACGAGAAACCGGTCTCACCTCCCCAAACTCCGACCCTACTTTCTGTAAATGAAAGTCCTACCACACCAACACGTTATATTTCTCCTCCACCTCCGGTTGTCCGGCCCCGAGCTAGTTCTGCTCTACCAAGTCTTTCTATGCCTCCACAAATTATGATATCTAATTCTCAGCAGGCTGAGCCTTTCCCTCTGTCCGAGATTCCCTCACCGCCTTGCACTCCCACTATTTCCGGAGGCGCAATACCCTTGACTCCATCTTTCGTTCGACCTACTTTACCATCACTCACGACTATCTCGATACCACAGACGCCGAACAGTCGTCATTACGCTGGTAGACCCCTCCCCCAACCTCCCCAGGAACACTCACCACTCGGAAGACCCATCTATCCACTGACACCGGCTCCGACACCCCAGACCCCTCAGCAACAGAGGCATCGTAGCACACCTGCTGGATTGTCTCAGTTCACAGATCTTGATGCGCTCGTCTCACGCACTGAAGATGGTCCCAACGATGGCCGTCATTATGAAGTGAGCCTATGTATTCATTTCTTCCACTCCTTGCACTCACTCGGGTGTATTTTTTTCCACCTTCAGGACCTTCTCCTCATATCAGAGATTGCGGGCAATGCATCACCGTCCGCGGCCCACAACCACAGTGGAAGGGCACAAGCCTCACGCCTGAGCTCTCCATCTGTTGGCCGAGTGGAAGTTGAACGCCGCAGAGTGACCAAAGAGGGCCGTATTAGGCTCAAACTTACTCTCCTCGGAGTAACGATCGACAAGTGTGGTATCTGCTTGTCCCAGTTTAAAGACGGCGATGAAGCAGCTATGGGAGCTAACTGTCAACATGCGTAAGTATTCATTCGATCATCACCCCAATGAAACTGACCTTGTCCTGGTTTTTTCTTACTCATTTGTAGATTTCATGATCACTGTCTCGTCCGTTGGTTGGGCTTAAACCAGTCTTGCCCATCCTGTCGTTGTCCCCTTAGTGTTCCCATTCATCGTGCGCCCTGATCGCTATCATGCTCATGAGATACTTCATGGTGCTGAAACGTTTCGCCACACACACGCTTTTGGCTTTCCTTCCTCGAAATACATGCAAATTATGCCCTACAACTCCTCTCTACCTTTCTTCGGTTTCTCAGTCGAACCCTTGGGTGCACCCACGACAGCGTGGAACTCTTTTTTCTCCCTCGCCTCCGATGTTTTCTAGGGTACATGGTCAGCCGTTTGTCTAGCTTTTCACTCCATTTTTTTTTGGAATTTTCTGTCTCCGTTGGGCGTGCGGTTGTCTTTCAGGTCTCCGAATGTCCGTTCGTGCCCCTGAGGGAGCAACGGATCGTGATCCTTTAGGCTTTAGGAATCGGAATTGTAGTGTAGAATGCATGTTTAGTTACTCGACCGATTGAACTGGGAATTGTTTGTGCACTTACTGGTTTTACTTCAATGCCCGAAACCCATCCCCAACGGCATATAACTAAGCCAGGAATGAATCACTTACGTGACCAACGGCCGTGGATCGTAGCACGTTCCGATCAGCTGTTCAAAATGGTACCGGTGATGAGTTTGCGTCGTCTGCGAGTTTCCTGATTCAATACTGCACGACTTGCTCCTTCTCTCCCTCTGAAGAATCATCGATTCCGTACTCTCGAGTTAGCAATGCCTGGAGTCGTAGAAATTGCAAGGTTTGCTAGTAACGAGGCGTATCGTTCCGATCCTGCTGTAATCAATCCGTCACTCGAGATCTTGTCAAGAGCAAAAGGTGTTCAGGCGTGAGTTGGTCAGAAACCTGATGATACAATCGAATCCGCGCTGAATATGGTCCACCATGTTCAGGATATTTCATGGAATTCAAGTCGAAGACGAAGAGACCGTGTATATTGTGATCAGTAAGAACCTCCATGTCATTCGCTCACTGGCGTTCCGATCACACTCTGATACTACTCTGATCCACTGATCCACCTCCAGTATGGGATCGAGTCGAAGACCACAAAGCTCTCATCGACGACCAGGACGCGTACACAAAACTTCGCACGAATCTAGCCAAGTGCGGGAGCACAGAACACCACATTCTCCATGTTCCTCTCCTCCCCGATCCGCTAGCTCAGCTTCGAGCTCCCCTCACCGAATTCAGCTTCATGACCCTCAAACCAGGACAGAGTGCTCAAGAACTTGGTGATTTCATGAACGTCGTTCTTGAAAAGTCTGGGACGTCTTTGAAAGTCCGATATGGAACGAGTTGGGGAAAGACTGTCGAAAAGGATGATTTGTTCTTTTTGGTGATGGGCTGGAATTCGCTTCAGGTGAGCACTCATTTCGATTACAGATTATACTTGCACTCAAAAGTGGGACGTTAGGATCACCAGAAGAATATTGAAGAAAACGAGGAAAACATCACTTTGACAGCTCAGCTTTTGAAACTGGTGGATTTCAAGTTAACACATGTGGAACTGCAGGAATACAGGTTGCAGTGATTACAGTAGAGTGGACGTCCCGCATCAAGTTTAGTTCATAAAATCTAAAGTGTCGAAGTTGCGTTATCGATATAATGTTTATGATCCTCTCATTCCGATAATTACAAAATGGCATTCGTCTCTGTCTTCTAAGAGTGATGGAAGTATCGCGAGGACGTGAGCCTGATCTCAGAGGAGGAAGAAAACAGAACAGCATATTTTCAGGGCCCCGGTATAATTTACAACAACACACAAAGTCCATCGCAGATAATAAGATAAGAAAACAAGCTTGATCAAATCTCGTGCGATCTTCTTGATACCCTTTCCATCTCAACTACCAAATGACCGTAGGTTAGTGAATAAACGTAACTCAAGCAGAGATTTCGCACCATATCCTGATTCTATTTCCTCTCGACGGGTAACATGGAGAAGATCCCGAGACGCTAACTCAGGGAGGAGAAATATGAGACGTATCTCCAGGTCCTCGGCCACGCCCGAATCGACGGAGGCATGTAATTGGATGGAGAGTTTATTATGAGAGCACGGGCGCGAAATGTAGAGATCTTGAAGAGCTTCCCAAGGTATTATTTTCGAGGTCAATATTTTACCGAATTTCTTGATATCGTATGGGGGAGAGAACTCATATGAGAGGTGGAAAGGAACCCATGGTGTGGTACGAAGCGCCGCTAGGGATGACCGAAACCGAACGCACAGATCGAGTGGGTCATTAAACGGGCCTTTAAACTCGAAATTGAGCGATTGGAGGCTTGAGCAAGTGGAGAGGTCGAGGGCAGTGACTACGAAAAAAAAACATTCAGATCCCAGATATTTAGAAATAAACCCAGTTGAATAGTGGGCGTACAGCGCATCTTATGACCCATGGCCAGTCCGAGTCGCTGGAATTGAGGGCCGATGTCGAGGATGAATCTCGGGATAGCGTTCGAGTTGGAAACTATGGTCGTATTGCCAAGTCCATTCAAAGCGAACGCGTGGAGTGATGCTTCCCGCGTGACTCGACAAATCTCGAGGAAAAGGAGGCTAGCGTGATACCTCATGTCGATCTTCAACGACCTGATTTCCAAGTCTGAGGGAATTGTTACTGACCCCAGCGTGTCGAGCGTTCGCCTCGCGTCATAACGGTCAAACTCCGTTCTGATTTTACCGAGAGTGATATGTTGAATGGATCGAAAAGGCTGGAGGAAATGGTAAATGACGGAAAGATGACACGATCCGACGACGTTGATGTCTTCGAGTGTGAATCGCTGGAGAGCTATAGAGCGCGGGACTGTACCCAATCTACTCAAGCAATCCTTGGTGATTCCGATCGAGAGAGTAATAAGTGAGACATCCTCTACGTTTGGCAAGGCTTCGAGAATGGTCAGGAACCTCTCCGCGTAGATATGCGAGGAGGATTCGGTCCCTTGAAGGGTTAGACTGCAAATGAGGTTGGCGATAGAGGGTGCAGAGATAAGGAACTTTAACAAGTCCGAGAATGGGGGACTTGAACGTGTAACTGGTCCCTGTGAGACGCGAAGTCGGCGGAACAGAAGATTCCTGCAGACTTCTGTCCAGCACTGTGACATAAGGGAACATGCTGAAAGCGATGTTAGATCTCCACGAAGATAGTTGATGATTTTCAGCAGGAGCTCTGGAGGAAGGCGCGGCATTTCTTGTGTACTGACCACCAGGAGGGAAGGAAGGTATTCGGGAAGATCTCAGTCGACTCGGAGGTCGCAATGGATGTAAGCTGTAAGCCCTTGTCGGTTACTGCGGTGGCGGGGTGCGAGTTTCTGGCTGGGTACGAGACCATTGTCGTCATGTTCACAGCCTTGGTCGAAAGAGGAGCAGAAGACGTGTCTTTACGTGTCATTCATAATTTCGCCTTGATGAAAATAGACGCCCGTCAATACATTTGTTATCGAGAGTTTCTATCTATCCTATCCTGGACCCACCTCACACTGCACTGAACGACAGCCTCTCACCTTTCCTCGATGAAACAAGAGGGAGGGAAGGTTACTCGTCGCGAGACTGGATCCGGCTGAATTCGAGTTCTCAGAAACAATGTTGATATCGAATGTGGGCGAATATCCGATCTCAGTGTTGTAAGAACGAAGAGCAACATATTGTTAGGATCCATACAGGATATACAACAAAGCGCGACAGCTATAGCGAGTGGCTGTATGAAACAGAGGTCAAACTTGACTAGACTTCGCGTGGTCTTCCGGAGTTTGATACCCCTTCTATGCCAGACGACAAAAGATTAGTGAAGAGCATGATTTGGGCGAGCCGTTCGCACCTCTTTTTGTGTTAGTCCCTCTCGATGGGCGAGTGTGGGGGAAAACAGACAAGATCTTTGGACGCTAGGTCAGGTAGCAGACCCCTTATATGCGTCACTAGATCCTCCGCTTGGTTGGGATCGAGGGAATCATGGAAATGAATAGAGAGCTTGTGTTGAGAGCACGGGTGCCCGAGGTAGAATTCTTGAAGCTTATCCCAGAGTATAGCAGAGGATAACGTAGTACAGAGCATCTCGTCGTACGGGGGAGAGAACTCGTAAGAGAGGTGGAAGGGAATCCGCGGTGCAGTACGGAGGGCGGTTAATGTTGTGTGGAAATGACAACGCAGATTGAGTGTACTGTTATATGGGCCATCAATCTCAAAAAGGAGGGACTGAAGATTCGAGCAAGTGGATAGATCGAAAGGAGTATCTGTGAAAACAATCAGAATCCTGAAGGAAAACAAAACAGTTGATGACATACAGTATATCTCAGAAGTGTTCATGATGAGTTGTCGCAGTCGAGGACCGACGTTGAATACGAATCTGGGGATAGCGGGCAAAAATTCCACTTCATCTACAAATCCGCTTGACTTGAAATGAAATGTGTGTAGTGATTCACATGTTTTGCGGCAGATGTAGAGGAAAAGCAAGCTTGCGTGGTTCCACGTGTTGATCTTTATCGTCCCAGTTGCCAGCCCGGAAGGGACCGACAATGACTGCAACGACTGCACTGCCCGATTCGTTCCACCCTTGTCATATGCCGTGCGAATACTGCCAATAGTAAGATGTTGAATGGTCCGGAAAGGTTGGAGGAAGTGTAGAATGACGGAAAAGTGGCATAATCCAAAGACACTGATGTCTTCCAGTGTCAAGCACCGGAGATTCCTGGAGCGCGGAATCATAGACAAGCGGTCTTTGATAATGTCAATCGAGAGTGAGACAAGTGAGACCTCTTCTAGGTTTGGCAAAGCTGCCAGGATGGCTAGGAATCTCTCCACGTCGAGATTAGCATTGATGTGCATGGCATCACATTTTGTGGTTCCCCGAAGGACAATCTTGCGAACATGTTGGGCAATGGAGGGCGTAGATTCAAGGAACTTCAATAATCGAAAAAATGGGGCCCTTCCGAATGGGAGTTGTCGATGTGAAATGGTGTGGAATAAGTACCTCCTGGAGTCTTCTGTCCAGCACGGTGACACAAGTGAGCATGCTGAGAGAGACTGTGTGTCCCCGCGTAGACACTGGATTATCTTGAACACGAGCTCCAGAGGAAGACGTGGCATCTGTTGTCGGCGGTGGGTTGCAACTTGCAGCACTGAGCAGAAGTTGGGATACGAGCGCCTGTTCTCCAAAACGACATAGACGCCCATATATTCCTTGGTTTCGGCTTTCAAGACGTCTGGCAGTCTTGAGCACCACAAGGCGCAGTTGGTTCGAGCTTGCCCAGTAGTGGACTGCATAAATGGAACCAGCGACCTCAGGTTCTGCTTCTGGCAGACCCAGGATCTCCTTGTCAGGAATAGCCAACATCGGAACCTGACGTCTTTAGTCATGCGCCGAACTTGAACTTATCAGGGTTTCCCGTCGTTCTCTCGACTCATCCCTCCACTACGACGACTCAACAACTCAACCATACAACATGGGAAATGTCAAGGTTGGCGAAGCTGGTCTTGTCAATGTCGTCGATTTTGCGCATTTCCTCGACGGAACGAATGGCAAGGACGTGGGAGAGGCAATAATCGCCTCCTTGAGAGAAACGGGGTTCGTCTATCTCGTCAATCATGGGTTGCCCGAGGAGAAGATAAAGGATATGTTTGGTTGGGTAAGCTTTCTTCGAGATCAAATTAAGTTGAGTAGATGAATCTTTACCCTCGCAGTCCAAACGGTTCTTCTCGCAGCCCATGGAAACCAAGATGTTGGCTCCACACCCTCCATCGGGAACACATCATCGAGGTACTTACTTTTACCCCTATTTGTGCATAGTTCCTCGACTTACATCTGAGCTCAGGATACTCCGCACCTGGAAAAGAGAAGGTCGTTCATCACATATACGACCCGGATGAGCTTGCACAAAATCGTGCGAAGGCTCCTGATGTTAAGGAGAGCTATGAAATAGGCCGAGAGCATGATGATGCCATGCCAAATATCCTCCTACCAGATAGTGTCCTCCCTGGTTTCAACGAGGCGTGCTTGGATTTTTTCTGGGTAAATTCTTAAGTGATATCTCTGACGTGGTCTCACATCTACCGGACAGACTTGCTATGAGATAGAGAAGACAATTCTGCGTGCACTTGCACTTGGCTTTGGTCTCGCAGAGGACTATTTCGTTAAGGTTCATACGGCACCAGACAACCAACTCAGGTTGCTCCACTACCCGAGGTCAGCCGTTCGTGCCATTTTAAATCATAACAGCCGACCTACATTCACTCAGCGTCCCCGTTCAACAACTTCAAAATGACGAGATCATTCGCATTGGAGCACACTCTGATTTTGGAATCCTAACGCTCCTCATGCAAGATGACGTAGGTGGTCTCGAAGTTGAGGATCCGAAGAATCCTGGACACTTTCAGGTATGTACCCCTATCTCTCACCTTGTCCTGACCATGGCTGAGAGGACATGTCAGAGTGTACCTCCCGTAGAAGGTGCAATCATCGTCAATGCTGGTGATTTTCTGATGAGATGTAAGATCCCTTTCGTTTGTTCCAAACGATTATTAGAACGAATATTCGGCCACATAGGGTCGAACGATTATATTCGTAGCACTATCCACAGAGTCCGTGCACCGCCGAATCTCACAACAAGTGATGGAATGACTCCCGAGCGATACTCTATGCCATATGTACGTTCTAGTGGGTCAATATGAACTCTTGCTGACTGGTACAACCACCCAGTTTTGTTGTGTCGTACGTATTCGTCGTCTTTGGTTTCGTGTCTCGAGCCTCTCTCACTTGGTTTCCTACCCAGGACTTCGATACCGTCATAGATTGCATCCCAGGGACTTACGATGAAAACAACCCGAAGAAATACGAACCAGCTTCGGTATGAGATTCACATTAATTCACAACTTCAACGACTCCTGATATACGAATTCAGGCAAGAGGGTATATGATGCGGCGACTCGCCGCAAACTACTAGATATACCACCGGCAGGTCTCATATACGACTCCGAACACTGTAAAAATAGCTGTCAACCGGATTCACGGAAAGGATAGGTTTCTATATATACCTATCGGTATTGGTACCGTTATCTACCATGGGATCACATTCCCATCGCGACCGAAGAACTTTCCCGAATGCTCACTTGTCACGGAAGTCAATAACTGAATGAGCGACTCGACGCTTTCATGTGGTTCGAGAAACGCTCCCTCTCCTCCCATAACCGTCTTGACCCATCCAGGATCCACCACGAATGCAATCAAATCAGGTCTCTCCGTCGCTTGTTTGTACGTCTAGAGAACGGACCAGACGTCCGCATCAGTGGTGATTTTCTCCGTGTTGAGTTCAAACAAGGAAACCCACGAGCATGTTAAGAGCAGTTTTGCTAACACTGTAAGTCGCATTCTTGCTTCCGATATTCAAGCCCATACTCGCCAATCCGCTCGTCATATTCATAATGACCTTCCGTCTTCCTTTTTCCAGGTAAGGCAGATATACTTGAGCGAGCAACGCAGGTCCAATGACGTTTGCTTCGAAAGTCTTTCTGAACCCTTCCGCGGAGTGCTTGAACGCCGAATCTGCTCCCTCTGTCTGCAAAACGTAACCCGACCCGTCTTTTGTCAATTTGATTCCACCTCGAGGTGGTTTCGATAGGTCGGGGATAAGAAATCCGGACGTACCACAGCAGCGTTATTGATTAAATAGTCCAACCCATGATCTTCCAAGATCAGTCCAAGCTCCTTCACAGATCCCCGGATCGACTGTTCATCAGCGACATCAATCCTTGCGATATGCAACGTCCCTTTCAAGTTATTGGTGTCGGCCCGTAATGCTTGAAGTGCAGTCGCAGTATCAGGGTTACGACATGTGGCAATGACGAGGTTTGAAGGTGAAGCAATAAGTTGTCTAACGAATTCGAGGCCAATTCCGCGAGAACAACTATAGTTGGGGTGGAAAATCAATTTGGTGCAGCTTTCTGAAAGCAGTGGCTTACCCAGTGATTAACCAAGAAGATAGTTCCGACATCTTTGAGGAAGTTTGTAAGAGGGGTGTATAGCATTCCCTGACTCCTTATATACCTACTCTCATTCTCAGATGCCGATCGTTGGCAGGAGCCGGCACGGAGAAAGTTGCATCTTCAACCAGGAATTCGGGCGTATCTCGGTAGATTGAGAGACGTTCACTGGCAACTTGAAGCTGGTGTCCATTCTCGCATCTCAATGGAAAAGTCGAGCTCGCAGAGAAGTTCTCTCGGAGTCACTTGTATCCAAGAGGTACTGTACATGCGAATCTAGACCATCATTGAACGTTCAAGTTTGGTAACTGGAGTCGGATAGACCGACCATATTGACGAAATACACTTAATATCTTATGGAATACTCGGTTCATCAATTGACTGATTAACATAGCTTCAGGTCAAGCACTTCCATAGAAGCGTCCCACTGGCACTCGCGACGGAGACCACAGAGCATAGACCGCCAGAATGCATTTCGATACCGATGCGATAAGTGCAATGCGATACATGATACGTGATACGTACTGTCCCAGCCAAAAGTACCACCCAACGCAACAATGCAACAATGCAACAATAAAACACAAGAACATAGCAAGCAAGCAAAGAACCGAGAACAGATAAGAAATAAAAGTCGTAACCAGTCAATCAATGTATATAGCTCTTATCAAGTCATTCAACCGTCATGGGTCATGCATCATATCGAGAATATATACAATAAGAAGATGGAAAGACGTGAGTAGATGGGTGGATCGATGCGAGGGGAGGGGAGAGGAGGAGGGTAGAGGGGGAAAGAGAGCGCGATGCGATACGAGGATATGTACTAGATTGTTCGTGTTCATCGAGATGAGTGTTGAGAGATACGGGAAAAAAATCGGGGAAAGAAGAAAGAGGAGAAGAATAGAAAGACAACTGACGACCTACATCGTCAACGACCCCCAGGTATGTATACCTAAAACCTCACGACGATATGCGTATGTAACGCATGCTGCATTCAAACCAATTGCAAACGAAGCCCCAATCTTGAAACTTGAACCAAGATCCCAAAGAAAGTGAAAGAGATCTCGGCCACCGAATCAAGTAAGGATGAACGTTGAACGAATGAAATGATAGAATGTGTGCGTGCGTGCGTAGGTATTGCAAAAGTAAAGTAAAAGATAAAAAAGAAAAGAAAAGATCATCACAAAACCGTGATAAAAACCCCACCCATCCAAGACTCCATATCCATCTACCTCAACGAAGCCTTGGACGCCCTCCCC